>JAODAL010019290.1:0-72483 GCA_025379985.1 Phyllomedusa bahiana | reverse complement strand
GGTCCCCCCTCATGAAGAACTGTGCTCTCTTTTTTGTATGAAGAGGGTGCAGAGGTTTTGGATATAACACACCCCTTCAGGCTCCAAAAGCCCCAGAAAAGCACCTGTTATATCTCTTAGTTTACAACAAAATTACACTGAAAGCCAGCGCTTTTACTTTGTTCTAGTGGTGTTCCCCCAATTTTGTATGAAAAACAGGCAGAGATCTTTACTCAATACAAGGAAAAATGTCAGCTTCAATAAAATCTCTGTTGCTGTCGTGACATGTGAGTGTAAACAACGGGGTGAGAAGAAATAGCTTTGAGGAAGACCCTGCTAAACCTAAACTAATTGGGCGGGTAGTGTAGCGGCAGAGCTTTGTCTTACAATAAAGGGGGTTTGGAGTTCTTTCCCTAAAAAGATTCCCCCCCCCCCCAAAATTCTACACATATGTAGAGAGACCTAATATTTATTTTTTAAATAAAAATTTTTATATCAATCTCTATAATGATATATTCACATAATAGCCCCCCTATTCATGTCTTATCCCCCAAGTTATGCGTTGTACCCAATATTTGGAAGTCTTGGTGTGATACTGTGGGATAGGACACTATATAGGGGGCTTTGTGTGTTTTAAAAAAATAAAATTATAGAGTCTACACAAAATTTTTTTCATATCTTTAATATGTGTAATTTATAAAAGAAAAAAAAAAAAAAAACTACTGATGAGGATTGAACTCCAATCTCTCTCTTGCAGGGGGAAACCCCCTAGGCACTCACTACACATCAGTTTTGAAAAAAATACGTGTTGAATCCTTTGTCATAATACAATGATGACTCATAAGGGGGCGAGGGTTGCATTTGATCTGGGAAAGAACACCCTCTTTTCAAAAAAGCAGCTTTAAGGGTTTGGGCTGTGAGGGGAATACCCCCTTTTGGGAAAAGCCCCTTTAAACAGGGAGTAATGCCCAATCCTTTACCTAGGCTGGGAGATATATTAGAGCCACAGAGTTGGTTTCCTATGTTTAACAGCTCAGGGGGAGTTTAAAAACAGAAGGCCACATGTATGATTGGGGGTTTTTCGCTGATTTAGGCGTATTTGGCCCCTCCCCGGCCCGAATCCGCTGTCGGGGTGCAGGGATGCGGGTTAGAGCAGCATTCGCCATTTTCCCGGGTGCGCCCCCCAGAAGGGGCGGGCTGGGGTGTGGGTGTGGGCGCGTGTAGGCGTTCCCGGGGGGGACGGGCCCCCTCGAAAAACTCCGAGGGATGTACGATCGAAATTGGCAAAAGTGCGGGGCATTGCAGCGCTCGGCAGCTCCCACAGTCAGACCTAGTTTATTTTTGGCTAATGCTCCCGGGGGGGAGGCGAAAAGGGGCAAGAACGGAACATGCGAGGAAACCTAAAGATCGCTACACAAATCTCGGCGCTCCGCTCCCCTCGGCGGGGTATGATTCCGAAGAAATGCCTTTATAAAAAGGGGGAAAAACATTGTCGGGAAAAGATTTTCCCCACTCAGAAAAAAAAATATAAAAAAAAAACTTTCCAAAAATCTAAACGGCGCAATACCCAGAATTGGGATTTGGAAATTTCCCGGGAAAATACAGTAGTTAAAATTCTGAAAGCTATTTCATTGGTGGCAAAAACCCGGCCAATCAGAATAGGAGCACGGGGGAACCATTAAAACCTATGGAGAAGTTTGGACCAATCGAATAAAAGGCGGGACAGTTAAAAAATACAGAAAAAAATGGAAAAAGGTTGATTGGTGAGCTAGCGGGGGGCTTGGCATCTCGGTCAATCAGAATGGGGAGCGGAAAGACCCTTATTCCTAGGGAAAAGTTTGGCCCAATCAGAATCAAAGGGGGACAGTTCAAATACAGTAAAAAGACAAAAAAGAGCGATTGGGCTGAGTTTTCGGGGCCTTGGCTTCTGGGCCAATCAGAATCGGGCGAAAAAAACCTTATATATTTGGAAAATTTTGGACCAAATCAGAAAAAAAAAAGGCGGGACAGTTCAAAATACAGAAAAAAGACAGAAAAGAGCTGATTGGTGACTAGCGGGGGCGGCTATCCCAGCCAATCGAATGCGAGCTACTTGTCCCTTTGAGTCTTGGAGAGTCGGCGAAAATGCAATCTTGGCTCCCCAGCGCTGTGCGGCATGGAGTATGAATAAAAACAGTTATTGTTGTACAATTTTTCAGAAAAAAAAGGGGAAACCTTTATAAAAATTTTAAACAATTAAATCCCGAAAACGCGTTTGTCCCCGAGACCGGGCTAAATAGGGAATTGCAATGAGAGAATTGCTGGGAATTTCAGTAATTTAAATTGTGGAAGGCCCTTTCATTAGTCGGCGAAGCCGCCAATCAGAAAAGGAGCGACAAAACCCTTATATCCTATGGAGAAATTTTTTACCCAAACAGAATAGGGCGACAGTGGCCCATTCTAACCTTTAAAGGAGTATTAAACAATCAAATAGGGCGACAAAGGACATTTAAATCCTATGGAATTTTGACCAAACAAATAGGAGCGACAGTGGCCAATTCTAACCTATGAAGGAGTATTAACCAATCTGAATAAAAGCGACAAAGACCCATTATATCCTCTGGAGAAGTTTTGACCAATCAGAATAGGAGCGACAGTGGCCCATTCTAACTATGAAGGAGTATTAACCAATCAGAATGGGAGCGACACAGACCCATTAGATCCTATGGAGAAGTTTTGACCAATCAAAATCAAAGGCGGGACAGTTCAAAATACAGTAAAGATACAGAAAAGAGCTGAGTGGCTGAGCTAGCGGGAGCTTGGCTCTCCCAGCCAATCAGAGCGTGAGCTACTTCTCCCATTGTAGTCTATGGAGAGATCGGCACACTGAAATCTCGGCACTCAGCGCCGTGCGGCATGGAGTATGAATAAAAAATCATTTTTATTAAAGGGGTTGTCTCGCTACAATGATTGGGTTTTAATTAAAAGATCTTTAAAAAACAAGCAGCTTTGCAATATATGTTCATTACAAATGTCCTACTGATTTTGAGTTAGCCCTGTTAGTAGTACTACATCAGCTTCTAAAATTTCTATAGCAGCCTACCTGTTGATCCTTATCTCACTGGCTGTCAGGTCTGCATGACTCATACAGGTCAGAGCAGAGAGCCCCTCCCACACAGAATGCTTCTGTAGTGGAGGAAGGGGGAGGGAGGACTCTGGCTTCTGTGTCCCTGCTGCCTGGATTAACCCTGTGTGTGCCTGCTTCCTCCTGCTCTCTACACAGATAGATGTGACAGCAGTGACCCTGTGTATTACTATAATCATGATGTGTCTGTGGAGCTGTCACTATAGTAATAGAACAGATAAGGCATGTGAACAGTTCATGCTTTGCTGTACTAGTGACACATCCTGAGTATAGTAACACTTCCCAGCTGCCCTGTGTCTGTTCTGACAATGTAAGCTAAGCAGGGGGTATAGGAACACTTGCATCCCCCCTGCTCTGGCTCCACACTCAGATCAGCCCTCTCCTGTCTCCTGACTTTGGAGACAGCAGCAGGAGCTGCAGCAGACCTAGGCAGGCACACACAGGGTTAACTCTGGCAGCAAACCCCCTCACGCCCCCGCCCTCCCCCCTGCTTTCTGTGTGCTGAGGGGAGGGGGGAAGAGGGGGAGAAGAGGCAGACAAGCTAGCACACCCCTCAATTCAACTCCCAGCCACAGAGAGAGGCTGAAAGCTTTTAATGAGACAACTCCTTTAAGTGTAAAACATTATCAGATAAAGCTCTGAAACCTTCTCTAAAAATAAATCAGTTAAATCCCGAACAATGCATTTGTTGCCGAGATCGGCACTACATAAGGCATTGCAATATAGAGAATTGCCGGGAAATACAGTAATTCAAATTGTTTAAGCTCTTCTGATTGGTCGGCATAAACCAGCCAATCAGAATAGGAGCGACAGTGGCCCATTATATCCTATGGAGGAGTATTGACCAATCAGAATAGGAGCGACAGTGGCCCATTCTAACCTCTGGAGAAATATTGACCAATCATATTCCAAGGCGGGACAGTTCAAAATACAGTAAAAAGGCAGAAACAAGCTGATTGGTTGAAGCGACGGGGGCTCGTCCAGCTTAGCCAATCAGAGCGCGAGCTACTTTCTCATAGAGTTCTATGGGGAAAAGAAATGCCGGGCGAGCTCTGTGATTGGCTAATTTAAAAGAGGCGCGGTTATTTGGACCAAAGGGAGAGCGAGAGACGCTCTTAGGGGTTTTCCAATGCAATCTGAAATAAAACTGTACATTGGCGAAATCAAATTGTAAGACTACAGAAGTCGTCCCGATGTGTATATAAAATGAACAATAATATGGGGGTAACGAAAAAAAAATATTAATTCAATAAAATCATGTTTATTTTCGTTAGCCAAGGATCAATAGTATGGGTGCAACGAAAATAAAGAAATAAACAAGATTTTATTGAGTTAATTTTTTTTTTCGTTACCCCCCCATATTATTATTCAGCGTCTCATAGGAATAGGACGTGCGCTCTGCCTGTGGCCAAACAGCTCAGCGAAATTAGTCTATTTCTGCACAGAGAAACCTCTACTATTAGCTGTGATCCTTCCGATTTAGTTAGATTAGAGATTTGAAGATTTTATGTAGTTAGCTAGATAATTTTAAAGCAGCATCTACTGCTGTAAAGTCACGGGGGGAGCAGGGGGGGGGGGGCCCGCGGGCGAACACAGACAAGCTCTATCTATAAAGAACACTGGATAAAGTTCACCAAGACTTAGTGTAGACATTGCACTGCAATATCTTTATTATTAACAGTTTGCTATTGAAATATTTCCTGGATATTGGGCAGCCTGAACTTATATTGGATACACATCATTTCTAGTAACTGCAGGTCTCTTTGTTAGGTGAAAAACTCCACTTTTATTATCAGTATACATTTCAGATAGGTGTTCATTTTTCAATTTTACCCATTCCACCTGTGTTGATATATCCACCTTGCAGTTAAATTACAATCCAGCAATCTTGTAGTCAGCACAGGTTGTTTGTTGCCAAAAATACCGTGTATCATACGAAAACATAACAGATACGTGTTTTTTGACTTTTGCGCACCCAGCACCAAGTAAATCTTAAAACAGCAATTCTATAATCACCACAGGTGAATTGAAAGGTGCAAAAATACCGTGTATATACGAAAAATACGATACGTGTTTTTCTTGCGCACCCAGCTTTGTTCATGAACGCAGCATCACGTAAACTTAAAACGCAATTCTATATCACCCGGTGAATTGAAGGTGCAAAAAATACCGTGTATTATACGAAAACATAACAGATACGTGTTTTTTGACTTTTGCGCACCCAGATTTGTTCATTGACGCAGCATCCACGTAAATCTTAAAACAGCAATTCTATAGTCACCACAGGTGAATTGAAAGGTGCAAAAAATACCGTGTATTATACGAAAACATAACAGATACGTGTTGTTTGACTTTTTGCGCACCCAGCTTAGTTCATTGACGCAGCATCCACGTAAATCTTAAAACAGCAATTCTATAGTCACCACAGGTGAATTGAAAGGTGCAAAAAATTACCGTGTATTATACGAAACATAACAGATAGTTGTTTTTTGACTTTTGCGCACCCAGCTTTGTTCATTGACGCAGCATCCACGTAAATCTTAAAACAGCAATTCTATAGTCACCACAGGTGAATTGAAAGGTGCAAAAAATACCGTGTATTATACGAAAACATAACAGATACGTGTTTTTTCACTTTTGCCCAGTCCAGATTTGTTGATAGACACCTTGCAGTTAAATTTGAATCCAGCAATTTTGTTTTGATTAGAGGGATTTGAGAATAGCTGTGATTTGCCGTCTATTAATAAGAGACTTTCCAAAACTATTCCATACCTTCTCAAATTTTTATATTTCTGAACATGGAGCGAAATGCAGGTGGTAAGCGAGCAAAGAGGGGGTTAGCACATGGAGGTAGAGGTACGAGAGAAGGTGCTCCTTCCAGTGCTGGTGACAACACGCATGCCAGCGGATCGTCAGTTGCAGGACCGTCAGGCCTGTCATCGCTGGGTCAGGGCCCTGTGAATCTAAGTAACGAACATCGTCGCCAATCTGTCCATCAGTGGTTAATGCAACCTGCATCTAGCAGTCTTACCTCCTTGTCCTCCCAGTCACGGCCACAAATGTCGTCATCAGCATCATCAGCATCCGTCCAACATGAAGCAGCCCAAATGTCAACTCGTGTACCCACCACTGTGGATAATCCATTGTCTGAAGACCTCTTTGATGACAAAATGCGGTTGGGGTCAGAAGGCATGTTAAAAGATCAAGAGGATGATTTAGTCTGCTCTGACGCCCAGTTACTGATGCCATCAGAGGAGGTGACGGAAGCCGGTTAATCGGCAAAAATCCCAGGCGGTCGGCAACGCCTTGCAGTGCCCCTTGTTTGTAGCCCAGAGCTTCTGGATGCAGAAAGTCAGGACGACCAAGTCACCTGTGTTGATGATGATGACGACATTGTGGATCCATCCTGGTCTTTTCCGCAGAATTTGCTTGCGAGCGCTTCATCAGTGGACGAGGAGGAAGAAGATGGGGTAGTGTCAATACGGGTCCCGCCACAAAAAGGGAGAGGCCGGTCGCAGAAGTCCGCTGATATGATTCCGCCAGCGACGGTCATCGAAACCCGCTCCTCGCTTATCGCCATCAAAAAGGTCCAGGACCTCTCAAGCCTGGGCCTTCTTTGAGCAAGCCTCTGATTCACCCAGCGATGTCATATGCCGCCTTTGCCGTAAACGCATAAGTAGAGGCAAGAACCTTAGGTGGTTAACCACCACCAACATGTCTAGTCACATGCAGCGAATGCATGTGTTTAAATGGAGGGAAACACTTGGCCAAAAAGGCCAGACCGACGCCGGGCCTCCAACCACTGTCACACCCTCTGTCTCTGCCTCCTCCTCCTCCGCCACCACCAAGCGTTCCTCAGCTGCCCATGTCTCTCAGAGTCATGATCAGGGATCAGCCTCCGCTTCAGCCTCCACCGTCGCCCGAGTACACACAGCACACAGAGACCCATCCTACCCCTTCTCCTTCCGCCAGTTTGACGACCTGCACGCCGTACAGCGGCCAGTCTAGCAGCCAGCCTTCTGTCTTCCAGGTTTGGGAGCAGAAGAAACACTTTAACCCAAACCATCCCAAAGCCAAAAGCCTGAATGTCGGCATTGCCAGGCTTTTGGCCTTGAAATGTTGCCTTTCCGTCTGGAGGACACAGATGGGTTTCCACCACGTCATGGCCCTCGCCTGCCCCCCAATACCGGATGCCGAGCAGGCATTTCTTTGCCAGAAAAGCCGTCTCTGCCTGGCCAGCCACGTGTCATCTAAAATTTCAAGCGCGTTGTCTGCATCTGTGTCCGGAAAAGTCCATCTCACCACCGACACATGGACTAGTAAGCACGGCCAAGGCCTCTATATCTCTGTGACAGCTCACTGGGTGAGCTGGGTGGATGTCTCTGAGGGGGGGCGGTGGCTCTCAGGCTCGGCGCACGCTCTTCAAAACCGCAGGGATGGTGCGGGCTCTTTCCCCAAGGTCCTCTGGTGGAATCACGTGCCCAGAGACACCAGGCCGTGTTGAAATTAACCTGCCTTGGAGACCGTCCACCCACAGGTCAGGAGCTGTGGACGGCTCTCCGCAACGAGACCGAGCGCAGGCTGGGTGCCAAGAACCTTGTGCCAGGCAAGGTGGTGTGCGATAACGGGCGAAATCTGCTGGCCGCCTTAAGAACGTAGGCTGGAGCACATCCCTTGCCTGGCACATGTCATGAACCTTGTCGTCCAGAAAGTTCGAAAGAGCTACCCGGGTCTGGACTGCCTGCTGAAGAAGGCTCGAGGTCTGAGTTCGCACTCCCGCCGTTCGCACCCTGCTTCGTCCCGCCTGGCTGCGTTGCAGCGTCAGCTCGGCCTCCCCGTCAACCGTCTCATTGTTGACGTGGCAACACGCTGGAATTCCACCCTCCACAAGCTCCAGCGATTGTGGGAGCAGCGCAATGCCATTACGCAGTACGAAGTGACACATGGCCTGACAAGCAGCGGTGCGGACCTTGGGGTGTTGGGCCACCGAGAGTGGAGGCAGGTGAAAGAGCTCTGCACCATCCTTGCCAGTTTTGAAGAAGCCACCAAAATGGTCAGTGCGAACGATGCCCTTGTCAGCATGAGCATTGTGGTGATCTTAGTTCTGGAACGATCGTTGGACACTCTGAAACATCAGGTCCCGCCAGCGACGGAGGAGGAGACGGACACAGATGCAGACACGGAGCCTTTCTCTCCGTCAAATCCACAAGGCCCGACAGTTTCTCAATTTTATCGGTCTTCATTAGGCAGTGGTTCAGGGTCCAGAGCTAGTGCAATGCGGCACCTCAGCTCTCAGGGTGCATCATCTGAGGCAAGTCAGGGCTGTGTTGAAGGAGGAGGAGGAGGTATCCTAGACACCGACGTCCCTGCCTTGGAAAGAGGTTGGCGTGAATTTGAGGCAGATGATGAGGAAGATGAGTTTGCTAGTGCCCCTCAACCCAGAGGCTTGGATCTCTCACATGAGTGCTTGGATGCTCCATTTCCTCCAACATGATCCTCGCATTAAGGCCATCAAAATGAACAACATTTACTGGGTGGCCACCCTCCTGGATCCCCGGTACAAAACAAAACTCAGCACTTTCCTTCCACCCACCCAAATAGAGAGTAAAATGCAGGAAATGGAGACCTTGCTGATTGATCAACTGGAGACATCTGTTGCGTCTGCTTCACGTTCTTCAAATGTCACGGTGGAACAACGCCAGCGACGTGACAGCAGTAGAGTGTCAAGTAGCCGTAGCGACAGCAGCGGCAGCAGCAGGCAAAGGTGGCAGAAGCCTAATGGGTGACCTCTGGCAATCTTTATTTACCACCTCACCAACGCATGCAATGCAGGCCACAGATACATACACCCAGAGACAAGCTTAAGATCATGGTGCACGACTATCTGCGTCTCAACACCGATGTTTTTGTATGTGTTCCGGACCCAATAGACTTCTGGGTATCCAAAATGGACAAATGGCCCGTGCTGGCTCGCCACGCCACAGAGGTGTTGTCCTGCCCAGCAGCCAGCGTCATATCTGAGCGGACTTTCAGCACAGCCGGAGGAGTCATTACAGACAAACGCATCCGGCTTTCCACAGATAATGTGTATCGTTTGACTTTCATCAAGATGAATCAGTTATTGATCTCTGATGATGTTGTGGCCCAATTGCCGAGGTCACCGATTAGTTGCAGGACTACTTCACATTCCTCTCCAAACACAAAAGGTCCTCTTGAAAAACTTATTTTTAAATGATCATTTCTTACTGCAATTTTTATTCTCAATTCCCAACAGTTCATTTTGCTGGTTTTGCTGTGAGGAGACTAAAAGACACCAGATTTTCATGACAAAACCATATTCCATTTACTCACTTCTTCTTTAGAATTTTTCACAGTGTCAATGGTTTTGGGGTCATGTTGCCTCACAATTTTTTAACAGTGGCTGAGAAGTCATATTTCTAATTTTTTGGGGTCATGTTGCTGTGAGATACAGCAATAATCATGGTCCTTCGGAACAGAAATGTGGCTTCTAAAGTGGCATTTCTCCTTCACAATTTTAACAGTGGCTGAGAAGTCATTTTTATAATTTTTTGGGTCATGCTGCTTTGAAATGGAGCAATACTACAGGTCCTATTCTAAAAAAATGTTGTTTCTAATAGACATTTGTTCTTCACAATTGTCAAAAGTGGCTCATGGGTCATGTTTTGAATTTTTGGGGCATTTTGCTGTGACATGCAGCTATACTACAGGTCCTATTCTAAAAAATGTTGTTTCTAACAGACATTTGTTCTTCACAATTTGTCCAAAGTGGCTCAAGGGTCATGCTTTGAATTTTTGGAGGCATTTTGCTGTGACATGCAGATATACTACAGGTCCTATTCTAAAAATGTTGTTTCTAACAGACATTTGTTCTTCACAATGGTCAAGAGTGGCTCAAGGGTGATGGTGCTGTCAGAAACAGGAATAGGTAGGACATGTTAATGGACACATATTGCAAAATGACTTGTTTTTGCAAGATCTTTAACATAGCTATCAATCCCTTTATTGAGACAACCCATTTAATACAATTAAAAAAAGAGAAACAAGACATGAGGGATTCCATCCGAATTTAAAAATGTGTTTTCTCCAATTACAGTACTCAAAAACTTGCACGTACAAAATAGCTGTTAAAAAAATTCCTCTGAATTGTACAAGGGAGGTACAGGAAAACTTGACCAGATGTAGGTTATTCAGAGGACATGGAGTATGGAGCACGGACAGAGAACAAAGTACAGAGACCATTTCCTCCAGCACGTTGAGTAAAATGAGAAAAAGAATGCCAAGATAAAGGGCACCTGGGTGTAACGAGCGTTTAACCACCAGTATTTCCAAGTGAAGCTCAATTGGTCCACACTCATACGGAGGGGCAAGCGCTACCCAGGTATTGACTGTGTACTGAGGAAGGCTGCAGTTCTCACACATCTGCTTCCGCACTCTGCTTCAGCACGACAGTTTTCGTTGCTGCGTCATCAGGGCATTTTAACCTGTGTCTTAATAGATGACGGACGCCAGCCTGGGCTCTCACTGCGCCACTGTAACTCCGGCCCTGGGTCATGCTGTGGCCCAGGACAGGTATAGTCAATGTCCAGTGAAACTAAAATGGTGGTTGAAAGACTCCTTTTTCCGGCACTTTTTAAATGTGGGGGTCATGCTGGTTTGGGGCTCATGCTGTGGCCCAGGACAGGTATAGTCAATGTCCAGTGAAACTAAAATGGTGGTTGAAAGACTCCTTTTTCCGGCACTTTTTAAATCTGGGGGTTATGCAGGTTTGGGGCTCATGCTGTGGCGCAGGACAGGTATAGTCAATGTCCAGTGAAACTAAAATGGTGGTTGAAAGACTCCTTTTTCCGGCACTTTTTAAATCTGGGGGTTATGCAGGTTTGGGGCTCATGCTGTGGCCCAGGACAGGTATAGTCAATGTCCAGTGAAACTAAAATGGTGGTTGAAAAGACTCCTTTTTCCGGCACTTTTAATCTGGGGGTCTTGCAGGTTTGGGGCTCATGCTGCGTTCCAGGACAGGGATATTCAATGTCCAGTTCAAGTAAGATGATGGTTCAAATCATACTGCCTTCTGGCACTTTTTAATTTGTGGGTGATGCAGGTTTAAGGGTCAGGCTGTGGTACAAGACAGGGATAGTGAATGGTGTGTGTTTTTTTTTTATGTGGCCTTTATAGCCTAAGTGTGTTGCCTAAGATGTAGCACGTATCCATTTGACTGTTGTGGATGTTAATTCCAGCTTCTCCAGCCCTGTTTGGGTGTAATAATGAAGGTGTTGTTGCTCTCCCATAGACTTTAATGGTCATCGCTCATAATCGACTGCTCACTATCGAAAAACCTTATCGATGGTGGCCGACTATCGACTATCGCCCGATGTCGATAGCCAACGTAATCGCTCAACACTAGTTAATACTCCTTCATAGGTTAGAATGGGCCACTGTCGCTCCTATTCTGATTGGTTAAAACTTCTCCATAGGATATAATGGGTCTTTGTCGCTCCTATTCCGATTGGCTGGTTTATGCCGACCAATCAGAAGAGCTTAAACAATTTGAATTACTGTATTTCCAGGCAATTCTCTATATTGCAATTCCCTATGTAGCGACGGTCTCGGCGACAAACGCGTTTTTCGGGGTTTTAACTGATTTATCTTTAGAGAAGGTTTCAGCTATTTATCTGATAATGTTTTACACTTAATAAAAATGATTTTTTTATTCATACTCCATGCCTCACGGCGGTGAGAGCCGAGATTTCATTGCGCCAATCTCTCCATAAACTACAATGGGCGAAGTAGCTCGCGCTCTGATTGGCTGGGATAGCCAAGCCCCCGCTAGCTCAGCCAATCAGCTCTTTTCTGTATTTTTACTGTATTTTGAACTGTCCCGCCTTTGATTTTGATTGGTCAAAACATCTCCATAGGATATAATGGGTCTTTGTCGCTCCTATTCTGATTGGTTAATACTCCTTCATAGGTTAGAATGGGCCACTGTCGCTCCTATTCTGATTGGTCAAAACTTCTCCATAGGATATAATGGGTCTTTGTCGCTCCTATTCTGATTGGCTGGCTTCTGCCAACCAATGAGAAGCGCTTCCACAATTTAAATTTCTGTGTTTCCCGGCAATTCTCTCTATTGCAATTCCCTATGTAGCGCCGATTTTGGCGACAAACGCGTTGTTCGGGGTTTTAACTGTTTTATTTTTCGAGAAGGTTTCAGCGCTTTATCTGATAATGTTTTACACTTAATAAAAATGAGTTTTTTATTCATACTTCATGCCGCACGGCGCTGAGCGCCAAGATTTCAGTGCGCCGATCTCTTCATAGACTACAATGGGAGAAGTAGCTCACGCTCTGATTGGCTGGGATAGCCAAGCCCCCGCTAGTTCAACCAATCAGCTCGTTTCTGTCATTTTACTGTATTTTGAACTGTCCCGCCTTTGATTCTGATTGGTCAAAACTTCTCCATAGGATATAATGGGCCACTGTCGCTCCTATTCTGATTGGTCAATACTCCTTCATAGGTTATAATGGGCCACTGTCGCTCCTATTCTGATTGGTCAATAGTTCTCCATAGGTTTTAATGGTACACTGTCGCTACTATTCTGATTGGCTGGTTTATGCCGACCAATGAGAAGAGCTTCCAGAATTTGAATTACTGTATTTCCCGGCAATTCTCTATAACCCAATTCCTTATGTAGCGCCGGTCTCGGCGAAAAATGCGTTGTTCGGGATTTTATTAATGTATGTTTATAGAAGGTTTCAGCTCTTTTTCAGTGAATATTTTACACTTAATAAAAATGATTTTTTTATTCCTACTCCATGCCGTACGGCGCTGAGAGCCGAGATTGCATTACGCCGATCTCTCCATAGACTATAATGGGCAAAGTAGCTCGCGCTCTGATTGGCTGGGATAGCCAAGCCACCGCTAGCTCAACCAATCAGCTCTTTTCTGCATTTTTACTGTATTTTGAACTGTCCCTCCTTTGAATTTGATTGGTCAATAGTTCTCCATAGGTTTTAATGGGTCTCTGTCGCTCCTATTCTGATTGGCTGAGCTAGCCAAGCCCCCGTTAGCTTAACCAATCAGCTTTTTTCTGCATCTTTACTGTATTTTGAACTATCCCGCCTTTGATTCTGATTGGTCAATAGTTCTCCATATGTTTTAATGGTTCACTGTCGCTCCTATTCTGATTCCAATGAGAATAGCTTTCAGAATTTGAATTACTGTATTTCCCGGCAATTTCCAATATCCTAATTCTTGAATTAGGATATTGGAAAGTGATTTTGTTTTATGTATTTTTTATTTTTTTAGGTTTCAGCTCTTTTTCTGAGAATGTTGAACGCCTTAATAAAGGCGATTTTTGATTCATACTCCGCATCGACATGTGGAATGATTTCTCGCTGTTTTCCAGCCTGTCTCGCATCGGAACAGATTTTCGGCGCAGTCCCGCACAGCGCCTAAGTCCCGCACTGCGCCCATGTCCCCGCACTGTGCCCCACACACTGGCGAGGCGCAGGGAACTTTTCCCCGCATGTATGAGCGCACCTCCTCGGACGGCGAATCTTAGACGCAGCCCCGTGCTGCGCCTCAGTCCCGGCACTGCGCCCCACACACTGGCGAGGCGCGGCGGACTTTTCCCCGCATGTATGACCGCACTACCCCCGGCGGCGAATCTCAGGCGCAGCCCCGCACTGCGCCAAAGTCCCGCACAGCGCCTAACACACTGGCGAGGCACGGCAGACTTTACATTGTATGTATGAGCATGCCCCGGCCCCGACATAAATCAGGCGCGATTTCACCGGACAACGGGCGGAAAGGTGCGCCCCGACGTGGCGAGCTTCATACATGTCGCCCAGAGTGTGCAGGCAGCCAATCACAGCGCAGGGGGCATGGCCGAGGCGTTTCCTGTCTAGGGGCGTATCCCAACAGACTAAATGAAATTTCAGTCAGCCAATCACAGTGCAGGGGGCGTGTGTAGGGGCGGGAAACATCTAGGGGGTGTTTACGACCAGCAACAGCAGAAGTAGAACACAGATTTACAGAAAAGCTCATATCTGCTAAACCAAGTGACAGAGGTAATGCAACCCAATTACAAAAGTGCTTATTTTTACTGCCCCCATAATCTCAGACATGATCTTTGTAACGATAAAACCCCTTTAAATACCTACTGTATGCTTTGCGTTTACGACCAGCAACAGCAGAAATAGAACACAGATTTACAGAAAAGCTCATATCTGCTAAACCAAGTGACAGAGGTAATGCAACCCAATTACAAAAGTGCTTATTTTTACTGCCCCCATAATCTCAGACATGATCTTTGTAACGATAAAACCCCTTTAAATACCTACTGTATGCTTTGCAACTGGCAAATAGGATCATAAAGAGAATGTTTTCTATGCAATATCAGTGAAATGTGGTCATATGGAAGAACCCTGACAGCAAATCAAGTGGTCTTAAATGCCGATACTTTGCAACGGGCAAATAGGATTAAAACCAGAATTTTTTATATGCAATATTGGTGAAATGGGGTTGTATGGAAGATCCCTCACAGCAAATTAAATGCTCTTAAATGCCTACTTGTAATGGTTCGGTGGATTCGCTGGACCACTGCAAGCGATGATAGTAAAGCCACGCCAGGGAGCGGAGTCTAAGTAGCCCCGGTTATTCACCAGAGCCCGCTGCAAAGCGGGATGGACTTGCTGCAGCGGGAGGCTACCAGGTCGCTACCCCTGACGTGACTTGCTTGCGATGGCGGCCGGGGTAATGCGTAGTACAGAAACGTAATCCAGAGATGTATGGGGACAGGGGAGGCGGGGCGGGCGGCAGAGGTTCTGGTCAGAGACAGGCAGCGGCGGGGCGGGGGAAAAAGGGCAAGGTCAGGAAACGTAGCAAAGGGACTGGTAAACGGGAAATCGATGGAACGCAACACCCAAGCTCACAAACCAACCAACAATCTGGCAGAGATTTGCATTTGTTTTAAACCTTATATAGGCCAGGGGCCGCAATAGACTAATTACCCCGGTGCGCTCCCCTTTTAAACCAGCCAGCCGTCGCGCTGTGCCAAAACGGGGGTACGGGTAGCCGTGGCACCCGCTCCAGACACCGTGCAGGCAGGGAAGCGGCCGCGGGGGGCGACGGCACCCGCGCCAGCCCCCATGACACTACTGTATGCTTTGCAACGGGCAAATAGGATTATAAACAGATTTTTTTCTATCAAATCGATGAATGGTCGAGGGAAGAACCCTCACAGTAAATCAAGGGGTCTTAATGCCATATTTGAAATGGGAAAAAAAACTATTTAAAACAAATTTTTCTATGGCATATCTAACAAAACTCCCTAACCCCCAACTAGGATGCCTGATTCCCCTAAGCTTGTTGCCCCCCACTCTCCCCGAGTAATCTAACAGCAGCTTTTCTTTTTGGGAAAATCGTTTAAATGTTGTTTCGCGGGCTGGAAAAAACCAGCGGGACAAGGCAGAAAGTGTTTTCACTACAGAGCGAAGCGGGAAAAGGGAAACTAAAAAATACAAAAAAATTTTACCAAAGAGGTCATGTATTTTAGCACCCAAATGGACCCCACACACTACGGTGACATTTTTGACCCTCCCCCACCCTTCTGTGCTCTGCACCAATTGACTGGCCACCAAAACTGAAGGAAGCAGCCGAAAAAAGGGCCAAATGTCAGTCCCGAATCCAAAATTTTTACCAAATTTGCAAAAAATTTTTTGGTAGGTCGGTTCAGAATAGAAAAAGTTCGGGAACTAACCTTTTTTCCAAAGGGGGGTTGTCTCAACACTATGAAAGACCCCTTTCCCACAACCTCAAACGTCACCCCAAACTCCACTATGGTGAAACCAAAGAACTGGCGAAGGAACCAAAAAAAAAATTTTAGCTCTGCGGCCCAAAGGGGGGGGAAAACTGCAATAGGCAAGCAGCTTGGTGTGAAAAATGACTGGGAGCAATAAATTTGAAAATGGAAGACAACAAGACCACAGAAATCTCCTAATCCGGGGCTACACGTAAAAACTCACCCCAGGGGTTGGGAATTTATCATAAAACTGGCAAAAAACCCAAACCCCCCCAGGGGACCTTTTGAATGACCGCAAAGCTACCCAAAAACCACTGCTCAAGGGGCCGATCCTGCTTCCATATTGCCCCCTCCATATGTGCCCCGGGCCCCCCCTGAAGTTTGTAGAGAGCATTTTGGGTGACCGAAGAGTTTTGGGTAAGTAATATGGTCCCCGAAAAACCAAAGTAGAACGTTTGGTTGAAACATAAAGTGTTTGGAAAGAGAGAATGCTGATTTTTTTCCAAAGAAAACCATACCCACTGGAAGCATTGGGGGGGGCAACATCATTTTTGGGGGGGCCTGAAATGGACCGGACTAGGGTTTTTTTTTGACAAAGTTGAAATCGGCACAGTTTTTATGTTGATCGAAAATTTTTAGATCATGCGATAATTTAGGTTAAAAAACTGTGCTCATCTATTAAACGCGCCATTTCGGGGCTTTCTGTCATTTTGGCGGCCAGCAAATCAGCTTCAGAATAGACAGGGTGAGATGTTTTTTGCGACGTCTGACGGGAGTGTATGGTTGCGATTGGGTGGAAAAATCACATACCTCGTTTTACATGAAAGCCCCCTTCCTGCATGATCATGTCTCTCGCGTCCATGCAGTTGGACGGGCGCTCGCCTGGTCCAAAAAGCTCAGCGAAATTACTCTATTTTTCACAGAGAAAGCTCTACTTTTAGCGTACCTTTAAAAAAAATTAGTTAAATCAAGATTGGGAAGATTTATGTGTTGGTGGAGAATTTTAAAGGCGCATCAACCCCTGAAAAATCCGGGAGGGACGGGGGTGGGGGGGGGGGGGGGGGGGGGGAGGGAAACCGAAAGTCAAAAAGAATACTGGATAAGTTCACCCAAACTTATTTTAGACATGCACTGCAATAGCTTTATTTTTAACATTTTTTTATTTAAATTTTCCTTGGATATTGGGCAGCCTGAACTTTTAATTTGGATACACATTTTTCTAGTAACTGAGGCTCTTTTTAGGTGCAAAACTCCACTTTTTTTATCTTTTAAAATTTTAATAGGTTTTTTTTTCAATTTTGCCCATTCCCCTTTTTTGATATAGCCACCTTGCAGTTAAATTAGAATTTCCCGCAATTTTGTAGCAGCAAGGTTGAAAGGTGCAAAAATCCTTTTTTTATCCGAATACATTTCAAAACGGTTTTTTTTCACTTTGGCGCAGTACAGCTTTGTTCTTTAGGCACCTTGCCTTAAAGTGAAAAACAGCAATTTTGTAGTCACCACAGGTGTTTGAAAGGTGCCAAAAAAACCTTTTATTATCCAATACATTTCAGATACGTGTTTTTTCACTTTGGCGCAGGGCCCGCTTTGTTTTATAATCTACTTTTTAGTTTAAAATTTGAATACAGCAATTTTGTAGTACCAAGGTAATTGAAAGTGCCAAAAAATACCTTTTTTTTTTCCGAATAACATTACGTAAGTGTTTTTTCACTTTGGCGCACTACAGTTTTTTTCATTTTAGGACTGCACTTTAAAAGTGAATAAACCAAATTTTTTAGTCACCCAGGGTTAATTGAAAGGTGCCAAAAATACCTTTATTACCGAAAAAATTTCAACAGGGGTTTTTTTTTTTCCTTTTTGGGCAGTCAAGCTTTGTTGATAGATTACTTTGCAGTTAAATTTGAATCCAGCAATTTTTTTTTTGATTTGAGGGGGTTTGAAATAGCGGATTTCTTTTAATAAGAGACTTTCCAAAACTCTTATATACCTTCTCAAATTTTCATATTTCTGAACATGGAGCGAAATTCAGGTGGTAAGCGAGCAAAGAGGGGGGTAGGACATGGAGATAGAGGTACGAGAGAAGGTGCTCCTTCCAGTGCTGGCGACAACACGCATGCCAGCGGATCGTCAGTTGCAGGACCGTCAGGCCTGTCATCGCTGGGTCAGGGCCCTGTGAATCTCAGTAACGAACAGCGTCGCCAATCTGTCCTTCAGTGGTTAATGCAACCTGCATCCAGCAGTCTTACCTCCTCGTCCTCCCAGTCACGGCCACAAAGGTCATCATCGTCATGTGGGTCATGCAGGTTTTGGGTTCATGCTGCGGTCCAGGACAGGGATAGTCAATGTCTAGTTCAACTAAAATGGTGGTTGAAAGACTCCTTTTTCCGGCACTTTTTAAATCTGGGGGTCAGACAGGTATAATGGTAATACTGCAGTACAGGACAGATATAGTTAATGTCCAGTTCAATTAAAATGGTGGTTAAAAGACTCCTTTTTCCGGCACTTTTTTAATCTGAGGGTCATGCAGGTTCGGGGCTCATGCTGTGGCCCAGGACATGGATAATCAATGTCCAGTTCAAGTAAAATGATGGTTCAAATAATACTGCCTTCTGGCACTTTTTAATTTGTGGGTGATGAAGGTTAAAGGGTCATGCTGTGGTACAAGACAGGGATGGTGAATGGTCTATGATTTTTTTTCTGTGGCTTTTATAACCTAAGTGTGTTGCCTAAGATGTAGCACATATCCATTTGACTGTTGTGGATTTTAATTCAGCTTCTCTCAGCCTGTTTTGGGTGTAAGAATGAAGGTGTTGTTGCTCTCCCATAGACTTTAATGGTCATTGGCGATCATCTATCATCGACCATCGAATATCTTGTCGATGATGGCCGACTATCGACCATCGACGGATGTCGATAGCCAACGTAATCGCTCAACACTAACCAGGATGACTGATCCATGCATATGAAATAATGAATGGGGCCATGTATCGTGAGATTTTCAGTGCAAACCTCCTTCAATCAGCAAGGGCATTGAAGATGAAACATGGCTGGGTCTTTCGCGCTGAAGTGTCTTCTCTCAATACTAGAGTGATGGACTTGGATCAAGCTCAAGCTCAAACATCTTTGTCCTTATCCTCTCTGGCTGAGGTAGTTTCTCAAAACTCCGATCAAATTCTCACACTCCAACAACATGTTGATGATATTGAAAACAGGAGAAGAAGGAACAACCTGTGTATAAGAGGGTTACCCGAAACCATCCCCAACACAGAACTTTTTGCCATATTATCTACCATATTCAAAGATTTTTCTTTGGGCGCCCTCCATCTGTGCATACAGAAATTGACAGAGCCCACAGAGCATTACGACCTCCCAATCCTGATGATCCTCGCCCTAGAGATGTGATCTGCAGGATCCATTTCTTTGTAATGAAAGAAGATATACTCTACACAGCTCGACGTCGCAAAACAGTGACCAATCAGGGGTCTCCAATTCGGATCCTTCAAGACCTGTCCAGACTCACCTTAGTCCAGCGCGCAACCTTGAAGCCGCTTCTGGACATTCTAAGGGAACGGGACATTTCTTTCCATTGGGGGTTTTCCTTCGCCCTATACATGCGCCTAGATAGGCAGACTCTTTTATGCGCTCTCCAGAAGATCTACCGCCCATACTGAGGACTCTTAACATTCAAAACTTCAAGCTTCCGGACTGGCCCACATTGCTCACCTTGGCGACTAAGGGACCCACACGCAAGCGAATTCTGCAGGGGTCCCTACTCACCCCACCAACCCACCACCACGAGATCAACCCCAGAGGAATTCTGCGACCCATCCTGAGAAAAGAATCAATGCTGCGGCTCCTCTCCCTCTAGGTGCCCCGCAGTGATTACTGGAGGATCTTGAGCTGGAGGTCAAGAGCCCTCTTGGCTCCGGGATGTCGTTTTCCGAAATCTGTACCCAAATGTGTGCAAATTGCCCTCCCTCTGGAACTTGTTAATTCAGAACTGACAGGGACTAGAGACAGCCCCAAATCCTCGAAGAAGTGCCCATGGGGGAAGTTTTTTTTTCTATTTCTCCCCTTTCTTAATTTCCTTGCTTATGCCGGATAATATGTGGTTAAATTGTTTTTGCCTAGGCCTTGTAGCGCTCTATTTTGGTGTTTCCTACAGTTTTTACTAGCTTCTCGGGCCCCCCCCAAATTTTGGGCCCCTTTTGGGGCCCCCAAAAAAAAAACCTTTGAAAGGGGGTTTTCCCCCCCCCAAAAACCCCCTTTTTTTTAAATTTTTTTTTTTGGGGGGCCCCCCCCTTTTTTTTTAAAAAAACCCCCCCGGTGGGCCCCTTTTTTTTTTCCCCTTTTGGGTTTCCCCTTTTTTTTTTTTTAAAAAAAACCCCCTTTTTAAAAAAACCCCCCCCGGGGGCCCCGGGGTTTTTTTTTAAAAACCCCCTTTTTCCCCCTTTTTTTTTTCCAAGGGGGGGGGGGTTTTTTTTTTTGGGGGTTTTTTTCCCCCGGCCGGGTGGGGTTTTTTTACCCTTTGGAAAAAACCCAAAAAATTTTAAAAAAAAAATTTCCCCCCCCCCCCGGGGAATTCCCCTTTTAAACCCCGGGGGTTTTGGGGGCCCCCCCCCCCCCCCCCCCCTTTCCCCCGGGGGGGCCCCCCCCGGGGGTTAAGGGGGCCCCCCTCCCGGGGGGTTTGGGGGGGGGGGGGGGGGCCCCCCCTTTTCCCCGGGGGTTGGTTTTTGGGGGGGGGGGGCCCCCCCCCTTTTCCCCCTTTTTTAAAAAAAGGGGGGGGAAAGGGGGCCCCAAAACCCCAAATTTGCCCCGGGGGTTTTTTTAAAACCCCCCCTTTTTTTTTGGGGGGAAAGGGGGGGGGGGGGGCCCCCGGGGGCCCCCCGGGGGGGTTTTTTTTTCCCCCAAAAAAACCCCGGGGTTTTGGGGTTATTTTTAAAGGTTTGGATTTTTTTTTAACAAAATTTTTTTTTAAAGGGGGGTTTTGTTTTTTTTTTTTTTTTTTAAAATTCCCCTTTTTCCCCCCTTCCCCCCCCCCCCCTTTTTTTTTTTTTTCCCCTTTTTTTTTTTTCCCCCTTTCCCTCTCTCTCTTTCTTTTTTTTGGGGGGGGGGGTTTTTTTTGGGGGGATTTTTTTGGGGGCCCCCCCCCAAAAAAAAAAATTTTTTTTTTTTTAAAAAGGGGAAAAATTTTTTTTAAAAAAATTTTTGGGGGTTTTTGGCCATAAAAAAAAAAAATTTTTTGGTTTCCAATTTCTCTTCCCCGTCCCGGTCCAAATGGGGTGAAATTTACTCTCCATGTTCCCTTACCCATTTTGGTTGTTAGGTGCACTGTTTATTCGGAGGCCTGTTTCCTTTATTTTGGTATTTCTTGGGGGGGGGGGGGTAAATTACGAAATAAAAAGCTTATGCCCCCTAATGTGGATCAAGATGTTTTTTTTTTTTGAATCTTTTTGACCCCTCACTCCCTTAAATTTTAAAGGGCGGATTTTTATTGTGTGGGGATTTTTAAATTTTAACCCTTTGACCTACTCTTTACAAATTCTCCCCGGGAAAAAGGGGTCCCTCTCCCATTCTAAAGATTAAAAAAAATAAAAGGGCCTTTTTTCTAGCTTAAGGGGGTGCGACACATGGGGCCCCCCAACAACCCCGCAAAACAGGACTTCACCTTTTTTTCTTCCCCCCCTTTGGGTCGATAGTTTGTTTGGGGCTTGTTTTTGGTCCAACACTTTTGCCCTGCCGTGGCTAACTAACACAACCCTAGGAAAAAATTTATTGTTTAGATACGCCCCCGGTGTTCTGTTTATTCGACTTTTCCCCCTTAACTAGGAGTGCTTGGAAAATGGGAAGCTGAATTAATCGTTTCTTGGATCCCTTGTGCCCCTCAAAAAAATAGGGGCCATAGCATATTTTTTTAGAATGTCATGCTAAAGCTCTCCCCTCCTTTCGTTTCCCCTTTGGGGAAACCCTTTTAATTTTGTCCCCAGGGGCCTATTCATTTAAAAAATGGCTCCGAATTAAAAAAGAAAAAAGCAGGGCCTTTACCCCAAGGGATTTTCCCAAAATTTCTCTCTGGTCTTGCCCACAAACGTTGCGTTTTCGGCCTATTTTGCGGAGCTGCAGGAAGCACGTCTGGAAGTCAAACGACTTTTAGAATCGGCCTGGGGTCACTTGATCCAAAAATACCGTAGTAAGCTATACGAAAATTTTGGGAAAAAAGTGTGGACGTATGCGGCCCAGGGCTATGTGTGATCACACGGCTCGTTCCCATTTTGTCTATAAAAAATGCTCAGGTTACATTCTTGTCCCCCGTGATATCGTATTCCTTTCTGCTTTTTAAACCCGCTGTAAACCTTCATTCCCCCAAACGTCAATCGCGGATCCTTTTTCCTTTTCAATCATTTTTATCAAAATTCCCAAGTCGGGCCTCGCTTTGGAGGCCCCTTTAACCAAAAAATCGAGTCTACAAAATTTAATTTGCCAGGGGGGAAGAGTCTGGCCCGAGGCATTCAGAAAAAAATTTTTAAAACCTTTTCTGTAGCATAAATCCCCATAATTCCCAATTTTTTAATGCTCTCCCGGATTTCCCCTTTTCCCGGCACGGGCAACCTGGCACATGTGCATTTTAATCCCAAAAACCAGGAAAGGAGGGCACTTTTTTTTTGCTACCGGCCCATCTTTTTTTAACATGATTTAAAAATTTATCTAAACTACTTGCAACAGGTTAGTCCCTTCCCTGCAGATTTGATCACCAGAAAAAAGTTGGTTTGTCCATGGTCGAGAGGCCGGGGGTAACACCCAAAAAAATATGGATTTTTTAAATTACGCCCATTGCGGGGGGTTTTCCCTTTCTGGTGGTGCGCTGGACGCGGAGAAGGCCTTTTGACGGGTTTTTGCCTTCTTTTTTTCGACCCTTCGCTATTTTGGAATTGGGGCCCTATTTTTTTCTAAAATCTGGCATGTAGAGCCCCTTGGCCGTTTTAAAATTTTAATGGCTCTTTTGGGGGCCTTTTTCCATTAGAATGGACTAGGCAAGGTTGCCCTTTCCCCGTGTGTACATCCTGTATGGAAAATTTGAAGGGCTTCCTAGGGCAAAATCTGACATCAAGGGATCACGATCGGGCACAGGTTAAAAATGCTTTTTTTTGCAGATGATCTGCCCCTTTAATTATGAACCCGCATGTTTCTTTGTTTCCTTTGTGGCCAAATTGACCCTTTTTGGCTCTTGGTCTAATTTCAAGATCAACTGTCCAAATCGGGGCCCCTTGGTGAAAACCTGTCGCGTAAGGATCGCACCTTTTGAAGCAAATTTTCCTTTGAAGGCCCCAGCAGGGATTTCTTATTTAGGGATACGTTTGTCCTCAGTTTTTAAATCTATGCAGACAATTTTTTACCGTTGTTAAACCCAGACCGTCAAAAATTTGGTTTTAATTGGACAAAAAAGATTCCCCGGGTTTTGGGGAGGCTAAAATATTTCAAGATTCTGTTCTGCCGAAATTTTTGTATGTTTTTCAGACCATCCCCATTACATACTGTCCTCTTTTTGGGAACTTCGTAGTGTTTCATACCTTTTTTTTGGTTACCCGTCGCCCATATAGCCCCTTTTACTCTTTGAGACCTAAGGATGCTGGGGGAACGGGCCTCCTGATTGCGGGTGTACTATTTTTCGGCGTTAAGCCGGGGTTCCCGTCTTTGTTGCTCGATCAGGCAGAAAAATTAGGGTGAAATGGCAGCGGAATTTATCCCAAGGGCCCTTGTACTTTCCCCAGCCCGGACCCCCTTTCCCCTTTAGAAAGACCTTCCTGTCTCGTTTTTTTTAGGGCAACACTGCACAAAACTGTTACATAAAAATACCATGCCTAATTGATCATAAGGGTCCTTTTGTCCCCAAATTTGAAAACCCAGCTTTCCCCCGGGCTCTGCTCCAGCGTTCTTGGGTGGCCCAAAAAAAAGGCCCTTTTGCTACACCAGGTTTTGCTGACGGGAAATTTAAAACGGTGATCTTGTCCCCGGAGGGGCCTCCTTTTTCACCATTTACCCCCCAGTATCTTCAGCCCCGCTTTTTTTTCATACTGTCAAGATATCTTGATCTCAAAGCGCCCCATACGGATTTTGAACAACTTTAAATCGCACGAAAAATCCGTCACGCATTTCTGTTTTGTATAAGTTTTGGTGTCCCCCTCTTTGAGAAATTTTCCATCTTTTGCAGACAATGGGAATTAGAAAATAGGCCAAATTTGTATACCCTTCAACAAGGGGCGGTTTTCAGCCCCCACCCTAGGCAGTATGGTTCAGTCATCAGGAAACATCCCTTAAAATTCTGTCTAGATGGTAAAAAGTACTCGGTCCTCCCCAAAAAGGTTCCTGTGGTCTAGCGACGTTGGAGATGCGGGGGAAACACAGGGGTACCGTGGGTAAATATTGGGGGGGGTGGCTAAGGTCCCGAAGATCATTAAAAATGTCATGGGGGTGACATTTTGATTCGCCGGAAGCCCCTTACTGTTTATGTTTGCATGCCAAAATTTTAAATACAAACATCCTTTTTAGGACTAAGAGGGGCGAAAACGGTTACCCCGAAAGTGGAAATCCTTTTCCCGCCCTTTTGTTGGGATTGGTTTGGGGAAATTTTAAACGTCCAGAGGTGGAGGAAATGGGGGCCCCCTCCCTAAACAAATCAAATGCCTTACCAAGCCCGGTTTATTGGGGCTAAATTCAAGGCCTCTCCTTCCTTTCTTACAACATAGGGCGAGTTGGATTGTGCGAAGGCCCTTCGCGTTGGATGCGGCTCCGTTTGGAATCTCCCCTTCAAGTATGTCACCGCTTGTGGGTATCAGGATATGGTACTCTGGCTTTCTTACCATTAGTACTCTTCTGCCTTTTTTTGTTCCCCTCTCCCTCTCTCCCCCCCCCCCTTGCTTGCTTTTCCCATCCTCACCCCCTTCGTTTTGCTTGATAATGATATGTTTCTTACGCCAGTGGCGACCCTTACTTTCTATACTGTTTCTCCTTAATGTTTGCTGAGATAGTGAGTGGATGGGCTCCCTGGAAATTAATGCTTTTCTGTTTTTTTTTTGTTTTTGTTTTTTCTTATGTTTCTAAGAATTAACATATATGTTTGTGCATTTCCCAATGCTGAGTCCTCATTTATGGGGCTCTTCTTTATTACTGTGCATTTTGTTATACAACTACTGCATTTATCTATTGTACTGTTTATTTGTTATATAACTACTACATTTATCTATTATATTTGATCTTCAATAAAGTCTTCTTTGGAATTAAAAAAAAAAAAAAAAAAGAATCTGATTCCTGAGATTTAATATTGATGGATGATCGTGTATAGACCCTATCAAGTATTCCAGACACACTTCTGAAAAGCTGAGTTGGATCTATGCCTCTCATCATGAGGAAATCTACTTCCCAGACCTTCTACATGTGTAAAGGCCAATGTAACAGCTTCTGTCACTTCTGATTCTGCGATTAAAAGAGGATAAAGGAAAACAGCCAGGAAACAAGTTATTAAGGACTGTGTGGACTGTATGCTCAGGATTGCACCCCTGGGACAGGACAATACTGATAACATTGAGTCAACAGTTTACTTTTGGAAAAAAGACTTTCGTGTTATGCCTTAGACTAAACACTCAATCTCAGGTTAAAAAAAACTGAACTGTAACCATCACATTTCTGGTTGTTTCCTGAACAATTAAATTCCTATTGACCCACCGTGTAATGAACTGAGAACTCATACCACATAGACTAATGCGAATTAATACCTGGATTTTGTTGAAAAGACTTTTCCTGTCCAAGAACCTTTTTAAAAGACACATGTATGGACAATATATGAACTATGTGGCATTTCCTTTACATGCATATATCAATGCCAGTGCGAGTAGTTGGTGGAAAGAGTATATAAAGTAAATGCTAAATGTTATTATTTCCTGGATCCTAGTTATTTCATTTTCTCCAATAGCTATTTTATATGACTGATTTATATATGATATATCATGGTTGTAAGAGACTAAAAAAAAAGTGAATGTAAAAGTATAGTACTCCAGGTTATCATGATATATATTTATATATCTTGCCTCTTCTCAACTTGATGTAGTCTTATCACAACTGTATACAGTGCCGTCTTAACACAATCATGGGCACCTGGGCAGAGCTGTGCATTGGGCCCCCCAAACAACAATAGCACTTTTGGTGGGTTCACACTACAATATTGCATTCGTTCAAGGTATCTGTTGGGGTACCATGAAAAAAGGTACTGCAGCAGATACCTTGAACGACCCATTGGGGATATTAACTATGCTATTGAGTCCTGTAAAATAAGTGTATACGTCGAGAAATAGAGCAAAATGTATCCCACACAGGGCTACATCTTCTCTATTATTCCCTATGATTCTGTCACAGTACCTGCCGAAGTACCTTTTTTCACGATACTCCGAGGGATACCTGAGACATATACAATATCGTAGTCTGAACCAACCCCTACAGAAATAATATAATTATTGATAACAAACTCATATAACAGTTTCATGTGGACAGCCACCTTAAGCCCCCAGGCCACACGGCTGTTCATATAAAATACTTATTTGAAATTTGTCTTTTTTTTTTTATTTCAACTTTTTAAACTTTTTTCTCTTTAAAATTGTGTTTTGTCACAGATAATGGGTAATCTGCAGCAAGATCTCCAAAATTCAAGTTTTGTTGCGCATATTCATCAAGGAATTCAATGTGACAGAAGACAGGAGAGCTGGTGTTCACCTATCTTCTATTTACCTCTTGTTTTTGGTGGTCAAGTCGTCATTTCTGAAGTCACTGACTGACGTCAGCAGTCATGTGCCATTGTCGGATGCCACCATTTGAAAGTGAATGGCTTGGAGTGGTGAAGTCAGACAATGGCACCTGAATGCTGAAGCCAATCAGTGGCTTCAGAAATGATGACTTGACCACCAAAAACAAGAGTTAAACAGAAGACAACTATAAATAAATATATATTATATGAGTGGCTGTGTGTCCTGGGGGCTTATGGCTTGTCTCCACGGCACAGGTTATTTGTCGGTTTTTCAGACGGTTCGCAGTTTTATAAACCGTCTGAAAACAGACAAGCAATGCTCCCCCATAGACTTCAATGGAAAATCCGTGCACCAGTCCCCACTGCACGGATTTTCCTGCCGGACGTTTATGTACCCCACCGGTGGTCCGAAAAGCTTAGAACATGTGTATGAGTTTGTTATCAATATTCCTGTGAGTGGTTCAGTGTGTATATATGCAAGTGTGTATATATATATATATATCTCTCAAGTAAGATAGGAGGGGACAGGCATCTGTTCAGTGTGAACACTGCCTCAGCTTAGCTGGGGATTTTATTTGCATTCAGTCTGACCTGATGACCCTGATCTCCATGTCTTATCAGCGAGGCTTGTAGAGGGAGAGGTGTTAATCTGATCATCTTCAGTGTTTCTGGAGTGTGGCACTGTCCAGGTCTGCTCTGGATGTTGCAGGGACAGATGGACACTCTGGGAGCACAACAGAACTATGTATTTATTTAAGGAGCTGTCAGCTACTCACACTGCTTGCCGCCTTCTCCGTTTCTGCTGCGGTCAGTGTTGAAGGAGCCGGAGCTCAGGGTCCCACTTCTCACAGTCCACCCCCCCAAAGCTACAAAGAGCAGGATTCGGCAACAGAATTTGCAGGCAGAGAATAGGGCCGACACAAAATAAATGCTAGCACCGGCCTTAAGATTATAATATTGTTGAGGTGGCAACCTTAAGTGGGCCCCCTGTGCTTACATCAAGTTGAGATGAGGCAAGATAGCAAGATATAAAAATATATTAAGTTATATATATATATATATATATATATATATATATTATATATATATAATATATATTAATATATATTATATATAACACTCACCGGCCACTTTATTAGGTACACCATGCTAGTAACGGGTTGGACCACCCTTTTGCCTTCAGAAACTGCCTCAATTCTTCGTGGCATAGATTCCACAAGGTGTTGCAACGATGCTCTATTGGTACCAAGGGGCCCAAAGAGTGCCAAGAAAATATTCCCCTCACCATGACTCCACCACCACCAGCCTGAACCGTTGATACAAGGCAGGATGGATCCATGCTTTCATGTTGTTGACACCAAATTCTGACCCTACAATCCGAATGTCGCAGCAGAAATCGAGTCTCATCAGACCAGGCAAACGTTTTTCCAATCTTCTACTGTCCAATTTCGATGAGCTTGGGCAAATTGGAGCCTCAGTTTCCTGTTCTTAGCTGAAAGGAGTGGCACCCGGTGTGGTCTTCTGCTGCTGTAGCCCATCTGCCTCAAAGTTCGCCGTACTGTGCGTTCAGAGATGCTCTTCTGCCTACCTTGGTTGTAACAGGTGGCTATTTGAGTCACTGTTGCCTTTCTATCAGCTCGAACCAGTCTGCCCATTCTCCTTTGACCTCTGGCATCAACAAGGCATTTCCGCCCACAGGACTGCTGCTCACTGGATGTTTTTTCTTTTTCGGACCATTCTCTGTAAACCCTAGAGATGGTTGTGCGTGAAAATCCCAGGAGATCAGCAGTTTCTGAATACTCAGACCAGCCCTTCTGGCACCAACAACCATGCCACGTTCAAAGGCACTCAAATCACCTTTCTTCCCCATACTGATGCTCGGTTTGAACTGCAGGAGATTGTCTTGACCATGTCTACATGCCTAAATGCACTGAGTTGCCGCCATGTGATTGGCTGATTAGAAATTAAGTGTTAACGAGCAGTTGGACAGGTGTACCTAATAAAGTGGCCGGTGAGTGTATAATATTATTATATATATTATATATAATATATATATATATATATATATATATATATATATATATATACATCTTAGAGACTTAAAATAAGTGAATGTAAAAGTATAGGACTCCAGGCCGTGCTGCAGCTTTAACCCAGGACATACATGGGGGATCTATGCCCGCATCCTCCACCACTTGTAGGATGTAGCTCAACGGTAGCCTCAGGGTAAGCAGACTGGCAGGCAAATGTTCAGGTATAACACAGGTGGTTTATTTTATCCACACAGCATCCACAGAAGGTAAGTCTTATACAGTGGATATCAAACAAAACATCAGCTTACTTCAGCTTTAAAACAGTTGCATATAAGTCCTCCACCAGTGCTTGGCGGTCTCATCCATTGGATGCTTTGGGTAGTGGATCCAATCCTCCTTGAACTGTCTGAGCACCCTGACACCTCCAGCACAGAGCTCTTTCCTCTACAGACTGACTCACACCTCAGTCTTGGAACCACACCCTGTCTCTCACTAGCTCCAGGCTCTTACAGGCCTGGTAAAGCCTGGACCTGGAGTGTGGGAATGGCCGGCCCACTCATCTCTTCGGCCATTCCAGTAAAAGCCGGACCCGGATCAGCCGCTTAAGGCAGCTGTTCTATACTAACAAATAGGTGTCAGCAACCTAGTGTTACTGACACAAAAGACTGTTTGGCTTTACTTCACCGATACCAGGGACATCGGCGACACATACTGTCCGTCCACGATAACACCTTGTGCCCTCTTACATACCCCCCCACTCTGCCCAACGACAGGGGGCTGGGCACTTTCTGCCAGCATACAGTGCGCCCTGGAAAGGGCATCCGCATTGCCCTGTAGCTTCCCCGGCCTATGTTCGACTGTAAACTGGAAGTCTTGCAGGGCTAGAAACCAGCGGGTCACTCGGGCATTATTACCCTTCCTTTCACTCATCCACTTCAGAGGGGCATGATCCGAAATGAGTCTGAACCATCTCCCTAACAGATAATATCTCAGGGAGTCCAGCGCCCACTTTATTGCTAAGCCTTCTTTCTCTACAATAGAATAATTGCGTTCCGCAGGGGACAGCTTGCGACTCAGGTATATGACAGGGTGTTCTTCCCCATTTATTACCTGGGACATCACGGCCCCCAGACCCAACTCTGATGCGTCGGTTTGCACGACAAACTCCTTAGTAAAATCTGGAGCCACCAAAATTGGCTGTCCACATAGGACCTGCTCCTGAAAAGCTCTCTCCGCTTCTGGGAACCACTTAACTGTGGTACCCTTGGTGCCTTTAGTAAGGTTGGTTAAAGGTATTGCCACCTCTGCAAACTTGGGGATAAACCTCCGGTAATACCCCACTATCCCCAGAAACGCCTTGACCTGTTTCTTTGTAAGGGGTCGGGGCCATCCCTGAATCGCCTCTATTTTGTTTAACTGGGGTTTCATTTCGCCTCTATCTACGATATACCCCAGGTACCGGGCCTCTTCCATCCCCATGGCGCACTTACTTGGGTTTATTGTAAAGCCGGCACTTCTTAAGGCCTCCAAAACCAACTGTATTTTAGGGAGGTGGAATTCCTAGTCGCGACTGTAGATGACTATGTTATCCAAGTAAGCAGCAGCATACTTTCTATGGGGACTTAAGACCTGGTCCATGGCCGTTTGGAATGTAGCTGGGGCACCCTGCAGTCCAAACGGCATTCGGACATACTAAAACGACCCCTCGGGTGTGGAGAAAGCTGTCTTCTCTCTAGCCTTTTTTGACAAAGGGATCCGCCAATATCCCTTGGTCAGATCTAAGGTAGTGATGTAGCGAGCAGGCCCTAGTCAATTTCGAGGACCATTCGGGCCACTGGGTACCCTCTGGTATCCCCGTGCGCACATGTAACCCCCAGAGTTTTCCCAGGGATCACCACATGAGGTAGAGCAGCCGACAGGAGAGTAACCAAACTCCCTGAGTCCAATAGTCCATTCCCAACAGTCCCATTGACCAAAACAGCGCAGATCTGGGGTCCCTCTCCTGGGACGGGCAGGGCACTGCACACAGCATGGGCAAACATGGAGCAACGTCGGCCCACCGAACACTCCATTGGCTCCGTGGTCAAGGGGCACTGGGCCACTACATGGCCTGGGGCATGACACCGCCAGCAGACAGGTAGGGAACCTGTCCAAGTGGTCCCCTTGCTATGGGCTCCAGTCCACCTCAGATTTTTTGGCGACCCACTCGGGGATATCTGGGGCCTGACTTTGGACCCTCTAGCTGCAAGAGGGCTCTCCCCACACAGGGATTTTAGGTTCCCAGACCAACCCAGGGAATGCTCCATGGCGTGGAATCTTTCTACCAACCCCACCAGTTCATCCGCCGGGGTCTCCCTGAGCAACCCTGCACTGTACAGGTCTAGGGAGAACGCGTCAGTACCGGTCCATGACTACACTCTCAACCATTTGGGCTGGGGAGCAAGTATCTGGCTGTAGCCACTTCTGGACCAGGTGCAGCAAATCAAACAACTGCGATCTCGGTGGCTTGTCCGTTTTGTAGCCCTAGAAATGCACCCTCTGCGCCCGACCGCCAATGTTACCCCGAGCCGGGCCAGGATCTCTGCTTTGAGCTTCCCATACTCCTTGGCGTCTTGCGTCGGCCCACTGCTCCTGGGGCAGCTTCTCACGGTTCGTGACACGTTCAAATACTGCCAGGAAGGCCTCCACGTCGTCCTCAGGAGTCATTTTCTGCAGAACCTCCCTTACCGACCGTCTGGCATGGCGTCCGTCATCTTGGGATGGTGGAACTGGCGCACTTTTGCCTCTGACTGCTTCCGTCAGTACTGCCACCTGTTGCATAAGCAGGCGGTTCGTTTCCTGCTGTGCTTGCTGTTGCTGTGCTGTGGCTAGCTGTTGCTGCACGTTCGCCTGTACCAGGTGTTTAATCACCTCCTCCATTTTGTGTGCTGTGAACTGGAGCTGTGCTGCAGCTATAACCCAGGACATATATGGGGGATCTATGCCTGCATCCTCCACCACTTGTAGGATGTAGCTCAACGGTAGCCTCAGGGTAAGCAGACTGGCAGGCAAATGTTCAGGTATAACACAGGTGGTTTATTTTATCCACACAGCATCCACAGATGGTAAGTCTTATACAGTGGTTATCAAACAAAACATCAGCTTACTTCAGCTTTAAAACAGTTGCATATAAGTGCTCCGCCAGTGCTTGGCGGTCTCACCCATTGGATGCTTTGGGTAGTGGATCCAATCCTCCTTAAACTGTCAGAGCACCCTGACACCTCCAGCACAGAGCTCTTTCCTCTACAGACTGACTCACACCTCAGTCTTGGAACCACACCCTGTCTCTCACTAGCTCCAGGCTCTCACAGGCCTGGTAAAGCCTGGACCTGGAGTGTGGGAATGGCCGGCCCACCCATCTCTTCGGCCATTCCAGTAAAAGCCGGACCCGGATCAGCCGCTTAAGGCAGCTGTTCTATACTAACAAATAGGTGTCAGCAACCTAGTGTTACTGACACAAAGACTTTTTGGCTTTTACTCCACCGATGCCAGGGTCATCGGCGACACATACCGTCCATCCACGATGGCACTTTGTGCCCTCTTACAATATATATATATATATATATATATATATATATATATATATATATATATATATATATATATATATATAAAATATATATATACTATATATATATATATATATATATACATATATATATATATATATATATTATATATATATATATATATATAAAATTTTATATATAATATATATATATTATATATATATATATTATATATATATATATATATATATAATATTATATATATATATATATAGTCAATGACCTGAAGCATACACACACAAAGCCATGAACAGTCTATAATTTTAAGGGTAGGTTAATTTCAACATTGGGAGATAGAATATCCAAAATAAAATCCAGAAAATCCCATTGGATAAATTATATGAATTTATTTGCATTTTGCAGTGAGAAATAAGTATTTGATTACTCTGGCAAACAAAACTTAATATTTAATACTTAATACTTAAACAATGTAATTTTCTGGATTTTATTTTTAATATTCTATCTCTCAATGTTAAAATTAACCTACCCTTAAAATTATAGACTGTTCATGTCTTTGTGAGTGTATGCTTCAGGTCATTGTCCATTTGGAAGACCCATTTCCGCCCAAACTTTAACTTCCTCGATAATGTCTTGTGGTGTTGCTTCAGTATTGCCACAGTTGGGATGGTGTTCTTCGGCTCTCAAGCTTCTCCCTTTTTCCTTTAAACGTAACAATGGTCATTATGGCCAAAGGGTAAAATTTTATTTTTTTCGGATCACAGGACATGTTTCCAAAAATGTAGGTCTTTGTTTCTGTGCATTTGCAAACATTTATCTGGCTTTTATAGATTTATTATGGAGTAATGGCATCTTCCTGGAAGAGTAGCTTTTCCGCCCATGTTGATACAGTGCTCGTTTGACTGTGGATAATGACACATTCATACCAGCTTCCGCCAGCTTCTTCATAAGGTCTTTTGCTTTTGTTCTTAAGTTGATATGCTCATGTTGGACCAAAGCACGTTCATCTCTGAGACACAGAACCCATCTCCTTCTTGAGAGGTACAATAGCTGGGCATTCCTATCTTTAAAGATTTTTATTAATGAAAGACGTGGTACAATAAAAAAAAACAACAGTTATGTCGCAGAGAGTAAAAGGATTGCTAGAGCACAAGAAACCAATTGTAATAGACCTCTAAACATATAACAGTGTCCACACATACAATGAACAAGAAGGATATAACACTAGTATATGTAAAAACAGCAATGACGGTGAGTGACAATAAGGGCAAGGGAAAAAAAGGAAACGCGCTCATAAAAAGGCTACTACTCACAAAACGGGCAGATGTAAGTAAAGGTTCATAATATCTGGAAGACATCCAAGGAGGGCAAATATTTTGTCATTTAAGGCACAATTAAGGGGGGTCATGCAAATCTAGTTCACATGCACAGCTGTAGTTAATACGCCTTCTAACTTCTTTAATGGTGGGCACACTGCAATCCTTCCTAAAAGTGTTCCAAAAAAATAAAGGGTTAAGTGATTTCTCCATTATTCATTAAGGGCCACATGTATGAAAACTGTCTAGGTTTAAAACTCACTTTTTTGCTCATAGCAACCAATGAGAGTGCCCATTTCATTTTTCCAGAAAACTATAGGAAAAGAAAGGGGCACTCTGATTGGTTTCTATGGGCATCCAAGACAGTTTTAGACCTGGACAGTGTTCAAACATGTGACCCCCAAATTTTAAATGTTCATATTTCTTAAGACTTAGAAGACATAGGAATTTGATTCTGTCCCTGAGAATTTTTAGCCTTGACATAGAAAACATTTCTTAGTTCTTCAGTCTTAAATTAAATTGTTCATAATTTCCAACAATGATATTATGATTTATCTAAAGTATCTAATCCACCTATTTTCTTTTTTGTCCCTCCAGTTTCTAATCACTGGTAATACACATTTGTTTATATATGTATGATGACTGAGATGAATACTGTAACATTCCATTACTTAATTCCCAGAATCCCCCCAGATTCTTTAGCCACCTCTGACAATAAACAACCTGTTTTCCTAGTATTTCCTAATAATTAAAACAATGGTGAGATAAATTGCTTTTCTCATCCTAATTAAATGCTTCAGTAACGACTGTCTGATTTACCAGTTGATATGCTGCAAATAAATTATTAGTAATGCAAAACAAGATAATGCAAAGGTTACTGCTTATGTATTAAAAAAAAATAATTCAAATAATTAATTAGAAGTAATCTATTGCATTGTATTATGTTTAAATTAACCAATTGTATTGTAAATTGTTAAGTTATAATGTTACCATACCTCCAAACCAACCTTTATAACAAGTTGTATCTGCCAAAATAAAGGATTTTGCTTTTGAATCAATTTGATGTCATCTGCCAATCTTCCCTAACATATACACATATGTCCATTCTGACCTCAATTTGGAAACTGGCACAATGAGGACAAAGTTGCGGGATTAAAGCAACAATAACAGTAATCCTCAACTCTGGACGCTTAAAGTAAAATATGTGTTTGCCCCTTTTATAACCACTTTTGCCACAGCAGCTGTTCTGACTCAAACAGGTTGGGAAAAAACATTTTAGTCAGAGGTGAATGCTTCATCTGGGGCCATACCCATATACCAGTAGTCCCAATGCCTCTAGCAAGAGCCAGAGTTAGCTGAGTTTGCATATCTTGAATTGAGATTTTTTTTTAGTTAAATATTCTCTCCATCCATGCTTGTACTGTTGTTGATCAAATTTGACATGCGCTCCACCACTAGCGTAAACCAAAGATGTGAGAAAGCGCAGCACTGCCTGTAAGTTGAATGATAAGATAATCCAAACCACAGAAACAGGGTTGTAGATAAAGACTCATGGGCCCAGGTGGAAAACTTCAGCTTTGGGCCCCTTTACCATCTGTTGACCAATACTTTTCAACTTGACGTGACAGATGTCTGTGGTGCGGTGCGTTGCAGAAAATTGGTTCTATTTAAAGGGATTGTCCAAGAGAAGAAAATTCATTTCAAATGGGGCCAAAGAAAATCTATACAGCCAAAGTGTTTGTTCTCTCTTCCCACTCCCGCCAAAAAAAGAGGAAAAAAATGCAACTCTGCTCTTGTTTTTTGAGTTTAGTTGTTGTTGGAGTTTACACTGAATGGGTTAATTGACTTATTTGTGTTCTGCAGGTCAGTATGTATATATGGGCCACATTATCAGTGCATGTCACCACTATATAGTGACTAATACCATCATATTGTTACTGACCAAAACAGTATATCAAGACCAATAATACCAGTAACAACAATAGACAAGCACCTATTTGTTACGGATGCCCCTGCGACCCTCGTCCCGGGTCACAGGCGCATCCGTGCCCCTCACCCGAGCGGCGCCGCTTCCCGCATGTCGGGGCGCGGGCGCGCTCGATCCCTGCTCCTTCAGGAGCGTACTTACCTGGCCGCGCTCCTGCTGCAGGCTCTGTCCCTCGGTGCGCGCGGTCCCGCTCCTTAGGGCGCGCGCGTGCCGGCAGTGTTAAGTTTAAAGGGCCAGCGCACCGGTAATTGGCTATTGCCAGTCGCTGCCCCTATTTAAGCCTGCCTCTTCCTGATCTTTAGTGCCAATAACCTATTGAGAAAGTGTTCCTGAATCTTATCTGATTACCGTGTACCGTACCGTTTGCCTCCATTCCTCGACCACGAATCTTGCCGCTTGTCTTGACCTACCTGCCTGTCTACGTACACGAATCTTGCCGCCTACCCTGACCTTCCTGCCTGTCCGCGACTACGAGCCTGCCTTACGATTTTGTACCACGCTACACCTCAGCTGCCTCCGCAAGCAAGTCACGTCAGGGGTAGCGACCTGGTAGACTCCCGCTGCAGCAAGTCCATCCCGCTTTGCGGCGGGCTCTGGTGAAAACCGGGACCTACTTAGATTCCGCTCCCTTGCGTGGCTTATGCCATCGCTTGCGGTGGTCCAGAGGATCCACTACTACTGACCGTGACACTATTAATACTGGTGCATCATCATCCCCACATATTACCACCAAAAACAGTCTGAATAATACCATCGTACTGTTACTGAATGTAACTAAGACCACTATTACCACCATACAGTGACTATATAGTGGTAGATACCAGTGTACACATGCTCTGCAGACATACAAGTGATTATAGTGCAGTTACATTTAGTGACTCACAGGTGACGTCTTTTCTGATAAATCATTCTTTCTTTTCTTTCTTCATCCGGTCCAGATCGCCATGATGTCTTGTCCCGGCCACAACTCGTCCCTGCAGAATTTACCGCACAAACGTGTTAGACTCCAAACAGTGAAAGTGCCCCCAATTAATTATAGGGTCCTCATTTATGCCATCAGTAGGTAAGAACACACCCAATATAGTAGCCAGCCCACACCTTCCCACCCCCTCCAAAAAAGGGAGACGTATAGGTAGACACACCTTTTAGGTAGATTAGACTCTAGAAATTAGTCAGATAAGTGGAAGACTTTTCCTATTAAGTAGGTAAAATTCCCCTTCAGTATAGCCCCCCAATAGTTAGCTGTATAGTGCCCTCAATAGGTAGTTGAAGGGAACCCTATACTGAAGGGGACTTTACCTATTTAATATGAAGAGTCGGCCTTATTATCTGACTATTTTTTAGGTTCTAACCTACCTAAAAGGAGCGTAGATAGGTTGAAATATACTGTCTCTTCAATAATTAGGTATATAAGGCTCCCGCACCAAGTAGGGACATAGGGCTTGTTCAGTAGATAGAAATATATGGCCCCTTCTAGTAGGTAGGTATATAGGATCCCCCAGTAGGTAAGTAGGTACATAGGACCCAAAATAGGTAGGTGGTAATGGGTAGATACCAAGTAGGTAGGTATTTGGGGTCCCCCATAGATAAGTAGGTAGATTGGTCCCCCAGCTGGAAGGTAGGTATATACTGTCCACCAGTATTTAGGTAAGTGTATACAGGGTCTGCCCCCGAGTAGTTAGGTAGGTGCATATATAGTCCCCCAGTAGTTATGTAGGTGTATATAGGGCACCCAGTAGTTAGGCAGGTGTATATAGAGCCTTCAGCATTTAGGTAGGTGTATATAGGGCCCCCCTAATAGTTATTTAAGTATATAAAGCAACCATAGTAATTAGTTAGGTATATATATATAGCCCCCAATAGTTAAGTAGGTATATATGGCCCTCAATAGTTATGTAGGTATATATGGTGCCCCCCCAGTAGTTAGGTAAATATAGGGCCCCCAGCAGTTAGGTAGGTCTATATAGGGCCCCCCCCAATTAAAAAAAAACAAACAAAAAAAAAACCTAAATAATAATACTCACCTCTCCTCTGTTCTCCCACTGGATTCCTTTTTGAATTTGGGAAGCCAACTCCGGCGTCTATTAAGCCCTAAACCTAAAGATAGGCTTAGGGTCTACTACAGCCAGGGGCATGATGACTTCATTACATCGCGTTGCTGCCTCCAGTGGTTAAACGGCCGGGATGAGTGTATTCCAGCCATTCTGCTGCTCAGCCCCTGCCTGCTCTGTGAAGCGGCTTTAATCGCTATATCGCAGCGATGAAGCCAAGTGGCGATGGGGGCCTGTGGACCCCCCTAGCTCAGGGGCTTGGTTGCAAGTGTTACCGCTGTGACCCCTGTAGCTACGCCACTTCACAGAAAGGTTTTGATCTTGTGCTCAGTTATATAATGTTTGACCATGCTTAGGAGAACAGTGACGTTAGATGTCTGTGGACCATACAGAGGAAGCAACCTAGCCATCATCAACTGAAGGTGGCAGCTGTAAAGGCCTGGCAAAGCAGGTAGGGCGAGGAAACTCGGTATTTGATAATGACCATGGATTACAGACCTGTGGAAGACATTGGCTGGAAAGAATGTGTATGCTAGTATTAATAGTAATCCTCAAAGTTATAGTTTGTGTTACTTTAGGTCTTTGAAAATGAAGGGACTATGTAAGAAAACAGAGGTAATCCTTACACTGTTATTGTAAAATCTTAATTTAAACCTTTGAATTAAAGCTAAAAGTCTCCTGAATGGCTTTGTCTAAGATACATTGTGGAGGTACAGAGTCTACATTATAAGGATGGTGGCACTGTTCAAATCCTTCTAGAATCAAATGTACATTCTCAAGCAAAAATACAGATTTTTTTTTTTTTATTAACATGTAATTTATTTTCCACAGATATTGAAGCCTCTTACCTGTGAGATTCCAAATATGCTTAAAATGTTTGCCAAGTTTAAGGATATGTCTGGATTCAGATCTCCAATAACACCAACCAAGTTTCCAAACTTTTCACAGCAGTAATTAGGAACTGGGTCTCCAGGACCAGATAGAATCTGCAGGAGACTATCTATAGCCTTATTCACACTGTTACAAGAGTCATGCACATGGTATCCCAGAGTCATATTTGGTAAAATATCAGGGTTCTTGTTAATCTCATTAATAGCAAAAATAAAGGCCATGAGATATCTGTAGTAACGGGGTAGAGGCCTGTAGAAAGTAAAAAAATAGAGTAAATAACACCTTCCTGATAGAGCCAGTTTTGACCTTCATCACAGAGCCCTATATTTTAAATCTGACATTACTTTATGTTACTTTTACCAATCCATATGATCTAGAGACTGTTTACTCATGAAACATTGTGCTTTAAGGTGATATTACATTTTGGTCCATAAAATCCTTGCTTATTTGTGAAAAATATAAAAAGTCATGAAAATTGTGAAAATGTGGCCCTTTTCAAAGTTTAACCCCTTACCAGTTTTGTCCTTCCTGACAGAACCCCATTTTTGAAATCTGACATGTGTCACTTTATATGTGAATAACTTTTTGATACTTTTACCTATCCATGTGATTCAGAGATTGATTTCTCATAACACATTTTGTAAGTAAAACATTTTGGCCAATACAGTCCTTATTTATTTGTGAAAAATATCTAAATATTATGAAGATTTGGAAATAGTTGTTATTTTCAAAGTTAAACAATGTCTGCATATAAGCAAAATAGTTATTCCACACAAACTAATTTATAACTAGCATCTACAATATGTCTACTGTAGGTTGGCATAATTTTTAAATGCCTTTTAATTTTTTTACGACATTAGGGGGCTTAGAAATTTAGTAGGAATTTTTCACATTTTCAAGATTTTTTTAAGGATCAGTCCAGTTCTGATGTGGTTGTGAGGGGCCTCTGTGTTAGATACCCCCATAAATTACCCCATATAAGAAACTACACCCCTTAATGTATTAAAAAAAACAGTATTTAAGAAGTTTATTAACCCCTAAGGTATTTCACAGAAATTAATGCAAAGTGGAGGTGGAATTTCAATTATTTTTACTTTTTTTGCAGATTTTAAATTTTTATCCATTATTCACTGGAACTTGGTAGATGTGACCAGGGAAATGAAAATCATCATCGATTCCTTCAATTCTGCCATTTTTAGAGATTTCCCATATGTGATTTTAGTGCACTATTTGGCTCAACCACATTTCTTAGAATAGGAGGAGCACGAGGCACTATAGATCCAGTGGGGAAGTAGTGGGAGTGTCCCAGATATATAGTCACTGGCAATCAACCAATTGACGGCATGCTGGCCCTTTAAATATCAGAGAGCCGGTGAGCGTGTGCTCTAGGGAGTGGAGACGCGTGCTCCAGCTGCCAGAGGAACACGGGGAAGCAGGAGCGCAGCAGGGTAAGTATTTGCTATCGGAATGTGTGCATCTGCAGCCCAAAATGTGGACCGTGGCACCACTCCCCGACAAGCAAGTTGCGGAGCCACTTGTAACAGACAACATCTGTTTTACATTGCTTTCAATGTAAAATTACACTAAGCATTGTTGAATATATTTTGGGGACTGTTTTTCGGTACATAAAACGTACCCAAAAACATATTCAAAGACGCAGTGTGAACATACCCTAAGACAGATAGTTATACTACACAAAATAGTTAGTTAATTAGAATCTACCATGTGTCTACTTTTTTTTAATGTCTTTTTTTCTTTTTTTTATGGCTTACAAATTGAGTAGCAATTTCTCTTATTTTCAAAAAATTTTGCAACCCAGGATTTTTTAGGGACCAGTCCAGTTCTGACATGGCTTTGAGGGGGCCTATATTTTATACAACCCCATAAATCACTTCATGTAAGAAACCGCACTCCTTGAAGAAATCAAAACAGCAATTTTGTTGAACCCTCTAGACGTTTCAAAGGAATTGAAGCAAAATAGAGGTGAAATTTGAAAATTTCTAATTTTTTCGCAAATATCCAATTTTAATTGATTATTTTCTGAAACACAATGTAAAGGAAAAGCACCAATTGGATTTAGGGGTCTATTTTCATTAGGATTTTAGGTTATAGCTCAAGTTTGTGGACAACCTAAGGTGCTAAAATTTATTAAATACCCCAAGGAAGATCTATTTTTGGAAACTACTCCTCTTGAGGAATATATCCAAGGGTGTAGTGAGTATATTGATGCCACATGTGTTTTATTAATTTTTTTAACATTAGGTTGTGAAAATGAAAAGAAAAATGTTTATTTTCTTCAAAGCTTGCACTTTCACAAATAATGTTAGAAAAGAAGCAGCCAAAAATGTGCTAAATAATTTCTTCCAAGTAAGGCAGTATCTTATATTACCGAACAAATAGCATGATAACTTTATTATACGGGTTGTTAGAATTACAATATATACATGACACGATAACTTTACTATACGGGTCAGTACACTAATGACAATATAAATTTTATAGTTTATGTTTTACTATTTTTACACAATTGAAATGCTTTTGAAACCAAATGTGTTTTATGTTGTCATATTATGCCATAACTCTATTTTTCTGCAAATGGAGATGAATAAGGGCTTGTTTTTTGTGGGAAGAGTTGATGTTTTCATTAGTACCATTTTGGGGTTCATTTGACACTTTGATCACTTTTAATCAAGTTTTTATGGAGGCGGGATGAACAAAATACAGCAATTCTGGTAGTGTTAGGGCATGTCCCCACGGCACGGGTTTTCGGACGCTTTTTCACGCAGTTTGCGGTTTTGCAGATCATCTGAAAAACCGGCCACAAACAAGCACAATGGGGCTCTATGGAAAACCTGTGCAGCAGTCCCCACTGAACGCGTTTTCCGCCCGCGGGCCGCCCAAAAGCATTCAACAGGCACATTCTTCTTCTCGTTTTCGGACAGAATATGTGCATATTAATGGGAAGGGGGAGGGCTTTTCTTCGCTCATCGTGGAGAAAAGCTGTCTCTGCCGTGGCGGTGTGCATGGCACACAAACCGGACACATACCGGTCGGATAACCCGGACATGCCCTTATTGTTTTTTTAAAGCGATAACTTTGCAGTAAAAATTACATGTTAGTTTTTCTCAGCGTTCAATGCTATTACAGCAATACCAAATGGAGTTGTATAAATGCTTGTTTTCTGTGGAACGAGTAATATTTTCATTGGTACCATTTTGAGGGCACCTTACTTTTTAATTGCCTTTTAAATTTTTTGGGAAGGCAAGATGCTGAAAGTACAGTAACTCTGGGAGTGTTTTATACTTATATTTTTTTCACTGCTTACCTTGACATGTTGGTTTTACTCTGCTTGACAATTACAGTGATATAAAATTTTTAAAAAAGTGTTTTTATTTTGTAAAGCAATGTTCATTCATGATTTTAATCTGATTGCTATAACTTTTTGTTTATTTTCATAAACAGATATGTATAAAAGCATTTTTTTGCAGGATGAACTGACATTTTCAGTGGTACTGCTTTGATGTTTAGGTGACTTTTAGATCACTTTATATTCCGTCGGTCGTTATGCGTGTGTACTTCTTTATTTTATTTTAATATTTTTTTGTGGTGTTTGACTTTTGTAATAGAGGAAATTGTAGAGTGTGTGTGTTTTATTTGTTTGTGGTTTTCTCATTTTCTTTACTTTCACAATTTTTTTATTATCCCATCAGTACAGTAATATACATAGCAACAGTATAGTAATATACATAGTAGTATATTACTGTACTGTTGTGTATTACACAGTGTGTCACAAAACTGAGTATACAATGTAAAATAATCATGGTATGGGTGGTAGAAGTGTCATGGTTTGGGGCTGCATGAGTGCTGCCGGCTGTGGGAAGCTACAGTTCATTAAGGAAGCCATGGATGCCATCAAGTACTGTGGCATACTGAAGCAAAGCATGATCCCCTCTCTTCTGGGCCGCAGGGCAGTAGTCCAACATGATAACGACCCTAAACACACATCCAAGCCACTACTAAAGAAGCACTGCAAAAAAATGAGGTTAAAGGTGCTAGACTGGCGTAACATGTCACCAGACCTAAAAACTATCAAGCCTCTGTGGAACATACTCAAAAGGAAGGTGGAGGAGTGCAAGGTTTATAACATCCACCAGCTCCGTGATGCCATGATTGTAAAGTTACAGTCAACTCCATGCCCAAGAGTTAAGATAATACTGAAAAATAATGGCGGCCGCACAAAATAATGTTACTTTGGGCATGATTTGTCCATTTTCAGTTATGGGTATATTTGTCGTAGATGGGAACAAAGGCTATATATATGTGTGATCCTTTGTGTCTCCATTTTAATATATTGGTTAGTATATATATAATGTGTTAACAAAATGGCCGCCTGTAGTAGTTTGTAGAGATTGTCGTGTAATCCAAGATGGCTTTTCTGCTTTAGTTACACCCTGTAGCCAGACATTCCTGAGCTGTGAGGAGAGATCACCCCTGGGAACAGTGGTTTACTTCATGGTTTAAGGTTTTGGCAGGGAATGCTTGCCCAGATAGGTATTGCTATATTGATTGTGTTGCTTATTCTTGCTCTATGTTTGTTGGGTTCTCCTTGTTGGAGGAATTATTTGTGAAAGCTGTGGACCAGACTTATCCCCATCGGGATTAAAAAGCTGTCCACGGTTGGCATCTATGGATGACAGCAACACTACTTTCACCTCTTCAGCTGTTCTCCAAAGGCCTGACATCTATGATGATGTGGTAAGTAAGTCTTAGTGTTGAGCGATTGTGTTGGCTATCGAGATCGAGCGATAGTCGATAGTCGGCCGCTATCGATAAGGTTTTCGATAGTGAGCATCGATTATGAGCGATTACCATTAAAGTCTATGGGAGAGCAAACAACACCTTCATTATTACACCCCAAACAAGGGCTGCTGAGAAGCTGAAATTAACAATCCTCAACAGTCAAATGGAACGTGCTTATACATCTTAGGCAACACACTTAGTTATAAAAGTCACAGAAAAAAAGTCACAGACCATTCCACTATCCCTGTCTTGTACCCACAGCATGACTTAAACCTGCATCACCCACATATTAAAATGTGCAGAAGGCAGTTATGTTTGAAACCACTCATTTTACTTGTTACTGGACATTGAATATCCCTGTCCTGGACTCGCAGCATTGATAGAGCCCCCAAACCCTGCATGACCCCAAGTTTTAAAATAGTGCCGCAAAAAGGAGTCTTTCAACCACATTTTAGTTGAACTGGACACTATCTATATCTGTCCTGTACCGCAGTATGGACCATTAAACCTGATCTGTCCCCAAAGTTTAAAAGGCCAGAAAAAGGAGTCTTTCAACATCCATTTTAGTGATACTGGACATATTATGTCATGTCCTGGGCCCACAGTATGACATTTAAAACTGTCTACCCCCAGATTACAAATGCCGGGAAAAAGGAAGTTTTCAACCATCTTTTAGTTGAACTGGGACATTGACTAGGAAATGTCCTGTGCCACAGCATGACCCAGGGGTGGAGGTACAGTGGGTGCGGTTGAGAGTCCAGGCTGGAGTCCGTCATCTATTAACACGCAGTTTAAAATGCCCTGATGACGCAGCCAACAAATACTTGTCGTGCTGAAGCGGGTGCGGATGTGTTGAGAACTCAGCCTCTTCAGTACACAGTACAAGGACCCTGGGTAGCGGCCTTGCAACTCCCGTTTGCGTGGGTCCAAATTGTGCTTCACTTGGAAAATACTGGTGGTTAACGCTCCTGTTACACCCAAGGTGCCCTTTTTGCTTGGCATTCTTTTTTCTCATTTTACTCAATGTGACTGGAGGAAATTGTCTCTGGTACTTTGTTCTCTGTCCGGGCTCCATACTCCATGTCTCTGTAATAAACCTTCATCTGGTCAAGTTTTACTGTACCTCCCTTGTTCAATTCAGGGAATTTTTTTACAGATATTTTGTTACATGCAAGTTTTTTAGTAGTTTAATTCTTGAACAACACATTTTTAAAATTAGGATGGAACTCACACCATGTCTTTGTTTCCTCTTTTTTTCATTGTATTAATTGGGTTGTCTCAAATACAGGGATTGTTAGCTAGTTTAAAGATCCTGCATTAAAACAAGTCATTTGCAATTTGTGTCCCATTTATTAGTGTCCTACATATTCCTGTTTCTGACAGCACATCTCACCTTGAGCACTCTTGACAATTGTGAAGAAACCCAAATGTCTGTTAGAAACAACATTTTTTTGAATAGGACTGTAGCTATAGCTTGCAGTCACAGCAAAATGCCCCACAAAAAATTCAAGGCTGACCCTTGAAGCCACTTTGGACATTGTGAAGAAACAAATGGTCTGTTAGAACAACATTTTTTAGTTAATAGGACTGTAGTGTTAGCTGCATGTCACAGCAAAATGCCCCCAAAAAAATCAAAGCATGACCCTTGAGCCATCTTTGGTTCAAATGTGAAGAACAAATGTCTGTTGAAAACACACATTTTTTTTATAATAGGACCTGTAGTATTGCTGCAATTCAAAGCAGCATGACCCAAAAAATTATAAAAATGACTTCTCAGCCACTGTTAAAAATTATGAGGGAGAAAATGCCACTTAGAAGCCAAATTTCTGTTCAATGGGACCTGATATTGCTGTATCCACAGCTACTTGACCCCAAAAAAATTATAAAATATGTCTTCTCAAGCCACTGTTATAAAGTGTGGAGGGAGATATGGCATTAGAAGCCTCATTTCTGTCCAAGGACCTGAATTATTGGCTGTATCTCACAGCTACATGACCCCAATATATTGATAAATATGACTTCTCAGGCCACTGTTAAAAATTGTGGGAAGGAGAAATGCCACTTAGAAGCCACATTTATGTTCCAAAGGAACATAATCTATAGCGGTATTCTAACAGCAAAATGACCTCTAAAACCATGACAATGCAAAAACATCTTAAGATAATTGTGTTAATTGGAATACGGTGTTGTCATGTAACTTGCTATCTTTTACATTCTCGCTCACAGCAAATGAGAATAAAAGCGGAAAGCTGATTAAAATTTGCAGTAAGAAATGTTCATTTTAAAACTAAAAAGTTTTCAGTGGGGGACAAGCTACGGCGCCATTCGTCCATTTTGGATACCAGATGTCTATTGGGTCCGGACACATGCAAAAAACATCGGTGTTGAGCGCAGATAGTCGTGCACCATGATCTTAAGCTGATCTCTGTGTGTTGGTGTGGCCCTGCATTGCATGCGTGGTGAGGTGGTAAACAAAGATTGCCAGAGGGTCACCCATTAGGCTTCCGCCACACTTGCTTGATGCTGCCGCCTAGCCCTAATGGCACTCTACCTGTTGTCACGTCGCTGATGTTGTTCCACCGTGACATTTGGGGAACGCTGAAGCAGACGCAACAGATGTCTCCCAGTTGATCAATCAGCAAGGTCTCCATGTCCTGCTTTTACTTCTATTTGGGTGGGTGGAAGGATGTGCTGAGTTTTGTTTGTTACGGTGATCCAGGTGGGGTGGCCACACCCAGTAACTGTTGGTTCAACTTTGATGGCCTATTTAATGCGTGGATCTGTTGGAGGAAATGGAGCATCCAAGCATCATGTGAGAGATGGAGCTTGTGATTTCCCATAGCCTCGGGTCGGAGGGGGCACTAGCAAACTGATCTTCCTCATCTTACCTCCTCCGCCTCAAATTCGCGCCAAACCTCTTTCCAAGGGCAAAGTATAGGTGACGTCGGTGTCTAGGATTACCTCATCTCCTCACTCTCTCCGCTGCCTCCGGCACAGCTTCAACACAGCCCTGACTTGCCTGAGTGTTGCACCCTGGAGAGCTGATGCGCCAACCTTGCAACTAGTCTGGACCCCGAACAACTGCTAATGACGACACGATGATATTGTGAAAACCGTTCGGGCCTTGTGAATTTGAAGAGAGAAAGGCTCCGTGTCCGCATCTGTGTCGTCTCCTCCTCCGTCGCTGCGGGACCTGTTGTTTCAGAGTGTCCAACGATCGTTCATGAAACAAAGATAACCACAATGCTCATGCTGACAAGGCACTGTCCGCACTGACCATTTTGGTGGCTTCTTCAAAAAATGGAAAGGTTGGTGCAGAGCTCTTTCACCTGCCTCCACTCTCGGTGGTTCAAACCCGAGTTCCGCACCGCTGGCTTGTCAGGCCATGTGTCATTCGACTGCGTAATGGCATTGCGCTGCTCACAATCACTGGAGCATGTGGAGGGTGGGTATTCCAGGTGTAGCCACGGTCAACAATGAGACGGTGACGGGGAGGCGAGGCTGACGCTGCAACGCAGCCAGGACGAGGACCGATGCTGGGTGCGAAAGGCGGGAAGTGCGATACTCAGTCCTCGAGCCCTTCTTCAGAGGCAGTCCAGAACAGGGTAAGCTCTTTAGAAATTTCTGGACGACTAGGTTCATGACGTGCCAGACAAGGGATGTGCATCCGCCTACCGTTCTTAAGGGCGGCCAGCAGATTTCGCCCGTTATCGCAACCAACCTTGCCTGGCACAGGTCTTGTCACCCAGCAGCGCTCGGTTCTCGTTGCGGAGAGCCGTCCACAGTCCTGACGGTCTCCATGGCAGATTAATTTCAAAACGGCTGGTGTACCTGGGCACGTGATGCCACCAGAGGACTTGGGGTGAAAGAACCCTGCACCATCCCTGCGGTTTTGAAGGTGTGCGCCGTGCCTGAGAGCCTACTGTCTCCCCAGAGAAATCAACCCAGCTCACCCAGTGAGCTGTATCCAGAGATATAGCGGCCTTGGCCCGTGACTTTCTAGTCCATTTGTCGGTGGTGATATTGACTTATCCGGACACATATGCAGACAAAGAGCTTGAAAATTTAGATGACACCGTGGCTGGCCCATGGGGTGGTGACGGCTTTTCTGGCAAAGAAATGCGCTGCCGGCATCTGGTATTGGGGGCAGGCGAGGGCCATGACCGTGGCGGAACCCATCTGTGTCCAACCAGACGGAAAGGCATCATTTCCAAGGCCAAAAAAGCCTGGCAATGCGGACATTCAGGCTTTGGGCTTTGGGTTGGTTTTGGTTTAAGTGTTTCTCTCTTTTTTTCTTTTTTCTTTTTTTGTTTTTTTTTTTTTATGTCCCAAACCTGGAAGACAGAAGGCTGGCTGCTAGACTGGCCGCTGTACGGCGTGCCAGGTCGTAAAACTGGCGGATGAGAAGGGGTAGGATGGGTCTCTTATTAGTGGTGCCTGGTGGTACTCGAGCGCGGTGGAGGACTGATGCGGAGGCTGTTCCCTGAATCATGACTCTGAGTGAAATGGGCAGCTGGGAAACGTGGTGGTTTCGGAGGAGGAGAAGGCGGAGGACATGAGGGTGTGATATGGTTTTGAGGCCCGGCGTTGTATGGTCTTTTTTGGCAAGGGTTCCCTCCATTTCAAACTCATGCATTCGTTGCATGTGTCTAGACATGTTGGTGGTGGGTTAACCCATTAAGGTCTTGCCTCTACTTATGTGTGTCACGGCAAAGGCGGCTTATGACATCGCTGGGTGATAGAGGCTTGCTCAAGAAGCCCAGGCCTGAGAGGTCCTGGACCTTTTTGACGGCATTAGCGGGAGAGGGTTTGCCTGACCGTGCTGGCTGAATCATATCAGACTGTCTTCTGCGACGCCCTCTCCCTTTTTGTGGCGGGACCCGTATTGAAACTACCCCATCGGGATTCTCCATCGTCACTGATGAAGCGCTCGCAAGCAAATTGCTGAAAAGACCGGGATGGATCGCAATGTCGTCATCATTCATCATCATCAAACACGGTGGACTTGGTCGTCCTGACTTTCTGACATCCCGAAGTGCGGGCTACAAGCAAGGTGCTCTGCAGCGTTGCCGACCACCCGGGATTTTGCGATTGACGACTTCCTTTCACCTCCTCTGATGCATCAGTAACTGGGCGTCAGAGCAGACTAAAATCATCCTTTGATCTTTTAACTGCCTTCTGCCCAACCGCATTTTGTCATCAAAGAGGTCGTCAGAAAATGGATTATCCACAGTGGTGGGTACACGAGTTGCAATTTGGGCGCTTCATGTTGGCGGATGCTGATGATGCTGATGACGTCCATTTGTGGCCGTGAGTGCGAGGACGAGGACGGTAAGACTGCTTGATGCAGGTGCATTAACCAATGAAGGACAGGGTTTGGCGACGATGTTCGTTACTTAGATTCACAGGGCCATGACCCCATGCGATGAAAGGCCTGACGGTCCTGCATCTGAGATCCGTGGCAGCATGTTGTCGCCAGGCATGGAAGGAGACTCTCTCTACCTCTAACCTCCATGTGCTACCCCCCTCTTTGCTCGCCTTACCACTGCATTTCGCTCCATGTTCAGAAATATAAAAAATTGAGAAGGTATGGATAGTTTTGGAAAGTCTCTTATAAAGACGGCAAATACAGCTATTCTCAAAATCCCTCTAATCAAAACAAATGCTGGTTCAAATTTAACGGGAAAGGTGTCATCAACAAATCTGGACTGCGGCAATAGTCCAAAAAACTCGTATCTGTTATGTCTTTGGTTTTAATTTAAACTGTATTTTTTGCACTTTCAATTCATCTGTGGTGAATATAGAATTGCAGTTTTAAGAATTTTACGTAGATGCTGCCGTCAATGAACAATGCTGGGTGCGCAAATGTCAAAAACACATAACTGTTATTGTTTTGATATAATAACACGGTAGTTTTTGCACCTTTCAATTACCTGTGGTGATATATGATTTGCTGTTTTAAGATTTTCGTAGTTTCTGCGTCAATGAACAATGCTGGGTGAGCAACACTCAAAAAACCAGTAAACTGTTATGTTTTGGTATAATAAACGGTTATTTTTTTGACACTCTTTCATATCTCACCTGTGGTGAATATAGACTTGCTGTTTTAAGATTTACGTTAGATGCTGAAGTCAATGAACAATGCTGTGTGCGCAAAAGGTCAAGAACTCATGTAACTGTTATGTTTTGGTATTAATGAACAGTATTTTTTTGCACCTTTCATTCTTGTGGTGAACAATTAGTAATTGCTGTTTTTAAGGATTTACGTAGATGCTGCGTCAATGAACATTGTGGAGCTGCAAAAGTCAAAATACACGTAACTGTTATGTTTGGTATAAAAACGATTTTATTTGCACCTTTCAATTCATCTGTGGTGAATATAGAATTGCTGTTTTAAAATTTACGTACGATGCTGCGTCAATGAACAATTCTGGTGTGCAAAAGTCAAAAAAAGTAAACTGTTATGTTTTGGATATAAATAAACGTATTTTTGCACCTTTCAATTCACCTGGGTGAATATGGAATTGCTGGGGTTTAGAATTTACGTATGATGCTGCGTCAATGAACAATGCTGGGTGCCGCAAAAGTCAAAAACCAGTAACTGTTATGTTTTGGTTTAATAACAAAAACAATATTTTTTTGCACCATTCAATCACCTGTGGTGATATAGAATTTGCTGTTTTAAGATTTACGTAGATGCTGCCGTCATTGAAACAAATGATTGGGTGCGCAAAAGTCAAAAAAAACGTTACTGTTAGGTTTTGTATAATAAACGGTATTTTTTGCACCTTTCAATTCACCTGTGGTGAATATTGATTTGCTGTTTTATAGATTTACGTGGATGCTGCGTAATGAACAATGTGGTTGCACAAAAGTCATAAAACCACGTAAACTGTGATGTTTTCGTACGAATTACTATGGTATTTTGGCAACAAATAACCTGTGCTGACTACAAGATTGCTGTATTGTAATTTAACTGCAGGATGGATATATCAACAGTACAGGTGTAATGGGTAAATTGGAAATGAACACCTATCTGTAATGTATACTGATATATAAGTGTATTTTGCTAGCTAACAAAGAGACCTGCAGTTTAATAAGAAATGATGTGAATCCAATATAAGTTCAGGACTGACCAATATCCCGGGTAATTTTTCAAATAGCAATACTGTTAATAATTAAAGATATTCACTACAATGTTTCTACACTAGTCTTGGGTTGAACTTTATCCAGTGTTCTTTATAGGATAGAGTTTGTCTGTGTTCGCCCGGGGGGCCCCCACCCGCTCCACCGCCGTGAATTTACAGCGGTAGATGTGCTTAACCCTTACACGAATTTTGTCGTACTCATACGGCATTGTCGGGTAGGGTTCCTCGCAATTGCCGTATGGAGTCAAGGCGATCTTGCGCGCTAACAAGCGGAAGCGCGCAACATCGGCGGCATGAAACGGCGGTATATTACGCTGGAATCATGCCGCATCCCCACGGCCGGAGTCGCGCTCCGGCCGGCGGGGGATTAACCCCCGATGTCGCGACATCAGTTGTCGCGACAATTCGCGGCTGAGGGCTGCAGGAGTGAGCGCCTGCTGCCGCCGATCCCGGCGCAGTAACGGCGATGAGCGCTGGTTACTGTTTCTCCTACCAGACAAGCCCGGGGATGCTGAATGACAGCATCCGGGGTTGTATGGTGACGTCTCGATGCCCACAATGCATTGGGGGCGCGTGACAGATCAGTTGACATGGAGAACAGGATACAGCTATAAGCTGTATGCTGATCTCTTTTGCATGATTGGATCTGACGATCGTTCATGCACTTCCCCCCTGGGGGAAAGTGTAATTAGTATGAAAAAGTTATAAAAAAGTGTAAAAAAGTAAAACACATAACACAAAAAATAAAATAAAAAAACGTACATAGCCCTTTTACCCTTTACTATACTCGCAATCGCACCTAAAAAGAACTATAATATTAAAATATAAGTACCATATTTGGTATCGCCGCTTGCGTAGCGACCCACCCTATAAATCTGTCATGTTAATTAAACCGTACTGTGAACGCCTTAAAAAAAAAACAAAAAAAACATTCACAGAATAGCGGATTTTTGTTCATCCGCAGCAATAAAAATGGTGATGTAAAAGTAATCAAAAACGCTTATAAAATCAAAATAAAAAAAAACAATAATCAAAGTGATGCCAATTTAAAAACGTCAGTTTATCCGCAAAAAACAAAATTCCTTACACAGCTACTGTATAGGAAAAATTTAAAAAGTTCTGGCTATTAGGAAGATAGCGATGCATAAATATTGTTTTACACATAAAAACACTTTTTTTTTCAAACAAATTGTGCTTTCAAATAAAAAAAACGACATAAATTGGGTTCACTGTAATCTTCTCAACACACAGAGTAAAAAACTAACTTGTCACGGATACTTGCACGGTGAACGCTTATTTAAAATAAAATAAAAACACACAGCTAGATTGGCAGTATTTTCTTTCTCCCTACTTCCAAAAAACAGATCATAAGTCTTGTCCCTTCAAAATTATTACCAATAAAAACGTTAACTCTATCCCGCAAAAAAAAAGTGCCTATACAGCTCCATAAACAAGAAAAATAAAATAAGTTATGGCTCTCAGACGCGTTTGATGCAAAAACGTGTGTTCCTTTTCTAATAAATTGTTTTTATTGTGTAAATAGCAGTAAAACATTAAACAAATATACATTTGTGGTATCGCTGTAATGTATCACCTGCTGAGTAAAAATAGCATGTCATTTAACCGAACAGTGACCGTGTAAAAAAAAGAAATAAAAAAAAACCAACTACCAGGATTGCTGTATTATGTACAAAATGCTTCACAAAATCCTTAATAAAAGTGATCAAAGCGATCATTTACCCCCCGTTATGGTAGAAATAAAACATAACTCATCTCGTAAAAACAAGCCACAAGCGGCTCAATATGCAAAAAAATTAAGGGGGTGAAAAAAAAAAGCTATGGCTGTCAGAAGACGACAACCCTTAAAAACGCAACTTTTTCTAAAACTCGCTTCTATTGTGTAAAGTAATAAAACAAAAAAAAAATATATAAAATTATATCATTGTAATTTGTACCGACCCCCATAGTAAAGTTATCCCTGTCATTTATCCGGTATGGCGAACAATGTTAATATGAAGCCCAAAACACATGGCTGGAACTGCGTTTCCCCTCCATTTCCAAGGCCAATGCTAAAACAAAAACTAGGAACACTGGTGCAGCCAAATGAAAAAAATATCACCCTTAGGTGAGATCCTGACGAGGGGAGTTGAATCCAAATTGAGCAACTTTGGAAGGTTTCACCTGTTTTAGTACTTTGGGGGCTTTGGAGATGCGACATGGCCCACCAATACTTGTGCGCAATGGCCAAATAGCACTCCCCTCCCTTGTACCCTGCAATGCGCCCATTCAGCAGTTTAAACCCACATGTAGGTATGGCCGAATTGGAGAAAGTGCGTAACTCAATTTTGGGGCTTTTTTTCAAGATTCCTTGTAAAATTTAAACATTTTCAGCTAAAATTGCAGATAATGAAAAATATTTTTTTTTTATTTTTAGAGCGAACGCTAAAAAAAATTTGTGAAAACGCCTGTGGGGTCATATATACTCATACACCTCTGGATATATTCCGTAGGTGTAGTTTCCAATATGTTGTGGTCTTTTTAGGGTATTTATTACGTTTTGGACCTTAGGGGTGTCCGCAACCTGAAATGGCCCTATATAAAATTATTAATGAAAATGAGGCCAGAGTCCAGTAGTGCTCCTCCTATTCTGGGGCTTGTGGTGAGCCAAATATGCACTAGGGCCCAATATGGGATTATCCTCTGAAACGGCAGATTGGGGATCAATATTAATTTGCATTTCCTGGATAACATTTACCCGATATTCTTGACAATAGGCATAAAAATTGAAAATCTGCAAAAAAATTGAAAATTTTGGAAATTTTCACTTCCAACTTTGCTTTAATTTCTGTGAAACACTATTGGGTTATTAAACTTCCTAAATTCGGATTTTGTATACTTTAAGGGGTGTAGTTTCTCTATGATCAGGTCATTTTGGGGGTATATCGTAATCATACAGGTCATCAAAGTCTCGTTAGAATGGAATGGTCCCTAAAAATATGTATATTGCAAATTTTCTTGAAAATTGAAAAATTACTTCTAAATTTATATGCCCCCTTTATGTCGTTAAAAAAAAAAATAGGACATTTAAAAATGATGCCTAACTACAGCAGACATATTGTTGAGCTAGTTATAAACTATTTTTGAGTGGAATAACTATCTGTCTGACATGCAGTAAATTTTTTGAAGTTTGAAATTGGTAAATTTTTTCACTTTTTTCACGTTATTGATATTTTTCACAAATAAACAATCATTTTTTTGGACCAAAATTTCTTACTATCTTATAGCACAATGTGTCCGAGAAAACAATCTCTGAATCACCATGGATAGGTAAAGTGTACAAAAGTTATTATCACATAAAGTGACACATGACAGATTTCAAAAAATAGGGCTCTGTCAGAGAGGCCAAACTGGCTCGGCAGGTAAGGGGTTAAAATTCTCTTGTTAATACATAAATCTTCAAATCTCTAATCTAACTAAATTGGAAAGGATCACAGCTATTAGTGAGGTTTCTCTGGGCAGAAAATTAGACTAATTTCGCTGAGCTGTTTGGGCCACAGGCAGACGCAGGTCTATCCCTATGAGACGCTGAGATGGACACTGAGGCTGAAACAGGAAACGCTCGTTCTATGTAAAACAGAGGTCATGTGATTTTTCCAGCCAATCGCAAGACCTAACACATCCAGTCATGACGTCGACACAATCTCAACCTGCTCTTTCTGTATATCTCATTGCTGGCCGCCAAAATTACAGGAAGCGCCGAAAAAGGCGGCGATCTTAAAGGATGGATGCTCAAGATTTTATCATTTAATGTTTCGCATGTTCTGGAAATTTCGATCACCATAAAAACCTTGCCGATTTCAACTTTGTCGATAAAAATCGCTCAACACTAATTAAGACACTATTCCATGAGAGACCATTGACGTCAGACATGCTCTGGAAAGTCATCTACTCCTCTGTGCAACTACCACTTATATCAAAGTAATTAGGGACTAGTGGTGTTGGGTGATTCTAGGGTATGTTACGGAAGGGTTAGTCTGCGGGGCTGCCCTCCAATTCGGGGCGAGGGATGGACTAGGAAAAAGGATAGGGAAAGATTGAAATGAGACCAAAGTCTCAAGGGGGGAACTGATGTGGATGGGAACAAAGGCTATATATATGTGTGATCCTTTGTGTCTCCATTTTAATGTATTAGTATATACCTTACACACACATATATATATATATATATATAGTAGGCACAAACTTATGTAATACAGCATGTAAAAGCTGTCTGTATATCTCTTGTCTCAATGTGTTAAATAAATGGCGTCTGTAGTAAGGTTTGTAGGATCGTCATTTAATCAAAGATGTCTATTATGCTTTAGTTACACCAAGTATCAATAAATTCATGAGCTGTGATCTGTAGATATGATGTAACAAATTAGACCCTCAAGCCAGGTACATGTGATGCTTCTTATCTACTAAATTTGCAAAGTATAAAAAATGCCATTTTGTGAATTAAGGCATGAAGTGGTTTTTACATCATCATCAAGGCATGTTGTAATCTCTTTCTCTGTGCACCCTTTGTTATTTTTAAGCTAATTTGGACCCCCACAAGGACAGAATAGCTCCTTTGAAACTACTTCCATTTCATATTCACTTTTGTTTCCAGCGGTGTAGACATTGGTGGTTGTGTGTTTGAGGGCACAAAAAAATGTATACATTTATAGAAGGTGTGCACTGACTACTTTACAATAAATCAAAGTGTTATATCTTCTGCGTTATCCCTTCTGTCAAATACCATGTTCATCACACAGCTTCTGTTACTACTGTACAAGACCTAGTAAAAGAGCCCACATCCTCTACATAGTACTCTACAGTATCTAGTAAAAGAGCACACAGCCTGTGCTGTACAGGATCTAGTATAGGAGCACACGACTTGCTGTACAAGGATCTAGCTTTAGGAGCACACAGCCTCAGCTGTACAGGATCTAGTATAGGAGAACACAGCCTCCACTGTACAGGATCTAGTATAGGAGCACCACAGTCCGCCGCTGTATCAGGATCTAGTCCATAGGCGGCACACTGACTCCAGCATATTACTGGTATCATAGTTTAGGAAGCAACACAGCCTCTGCTTGTATGGATCTAGGAGAAAACACAGGCCTTCCGTGTACAGGTTTAGTATAGGAGCACACAGCCTCTGCTGTAAAAGGATCTAGTATAGGGACACAGCTCCGCTGTACATGATCTAGTATAGGAGCACACAGCCTCTTCTGTACAGGATCTTGTATTGGAGCACACTGCTCCGCTTGTACAGGATCTAGTTAGGAACCACAAAGCCTCTGCTGTACAGGATCTGGTATAGTAGCACACAGCCTCCGCTGTACAGGATCTAGTATAGGAGCGCACAGCCTCCGCTGTACAGGATCTAATATAGGAGCACAAAGCCTCTGCTTACTTTTATACAGGATCTGTCTGTTTACATATGTACAAATACACAATTCACAAAATGTTAGAGATATATGGATTCTGGTTGAGATTTCACAATTATCATAACATTTCTTGAATTTTTTTTAAATGAACTAAATGAGACCATCTCCTTAATTTAGATGCACATGTCCAACTGTTAAATGCCTCAGTACTTTTTGCACAGCTTGCAAGGAGTTTAAAGGAGTTTGATCCCTGAATCGCCCAATAAATGTAGGGGATCAATTTGAGTTGGGATTAAACAATGCTCCTCATCATGCTCTTCACATTTTGACATCATAAGACCAAGACAATACCTTACAATTGATACAGAGAGATTGGAAGAGTCATAGAAAGGCAAAGAAGTGGACGTCCTTTGACTCTCTCAAATTCCCTACTGTGTAACCAGATGATGAATGCCACACAACTCCAGGCATGTTTCTGGGAGGTAAGAGGCAACCAAGTGTCACATCAGACCATTCATAACCGTTTATATCAGCGTGGTCTGCGTGCTAGATGACCGTGAACTGTGCCTGACTGGTACTTGACCTGACTGATACATAGCCCTCTCCATTACATCTCCAGCATCATTGCTGGAGTGAATTTGGAACTGATCGTCATCACTGAAAAGCACTGAGGACAACTGGTCCCTCTTCGAGAGTAGATGCTCCCTAGCCCATGCAATGGGTTTATGCTGATGCCTATGCCCTGTGGTGTGGTCTTGTCATCTAGCATGCAGACCATGCTGGTGTAAATGGTTACAGGTTTTTCATGTGACACTTGGTTGCCTCTAACTTCTCTTAAACGTCTCTTAAACAGGGCATTGGTTATAATAAAGCGGTCAATAATGTGTGATTTAGCCAAAAGACATTCACTTCTTTGCCCTTCTGTAACTCTTCCAGTCTCTATGTTGCAACCTGTTGATGAGACTCTGTGACACTCTAAGCTCCATGGCCACTTCCATATGAGAGCATCCTGCTTGAAGCCTGGCAATGGTGGGGTATTGTTGATCATTTGTAAGGGGTTTTCTTCATCTCATGATGTCAAATGTAAACAGGATGAGGAGGATTGCATAAATATCAATTCAAATTGATCCCATAAATATATTGGGTGATTTAGGGATAAAGCTTTTGTTGTGAATTTTGCCATTAAGCTCTTTGTTAGAGATCAGCAAGTTGTGCAAAAAGTACTGAAACACTGAAAAGTTTGACATGTGCATCTATACTTAATAGATGGTCTCATTTAGTTAATTAAAAAAAAAAAATCAAGAAATGTTATGTTTATCCTGAATTGAAAAAGGATAGATAAAAGCCAAATATCCCTAACATTTTGTGAGTAATGTATATTAAACTCCAGATATAATGATTTGAGGAAAGAATACTATCATATATACATGGTATCTGATGGACTATATAGGAAATCAGTAGCATGTGGGGATGTACTACAGGGGACTCATGAATATTTATGAAAGTAGTCTTTGGTTGTCTGTATGATCTCTAAGTCTACTGCTAGGCTAACATTATGGATTTTTAGGAAAATAATTATCATAACAGATCTGTCGGGAGCCAAAGTGCAATGACTTGTATCAGTTGTCATTCCTTTCATTTTAATCCATGGCCAACGTAATACATAAAAAGGAGGCTCAGACAAAATACTTACATGTCACAAAATATATATTTCATTGTATTGCTCAAAACATGTGCATAGCAACTCACAGTGAATATCCCCCCGATGATGAGGTCTCCGTCCTGCACATATTTTGTATTGAATAAAATCTGTCTTTTCCTCATAGAACATTGTGGACTGGAGCCTAATCTCTGGCAGTGAGAGGATGAAAGGATGCTGAGAAATAATATTGTTATGAAGAAAGATTTACAAGTCATTAGTGAATTATCAAGTATTGGATCCATTTATATGTGAAGAAAAGATGCAGCACAAATCCTAGCACATCCTCAGTGGAGCCGACCTTATGCGGAGTGGGCAGATTTACACATTCTTATATAGGAAAGGCAATGCTACAGAGACTGATAGATTTAGATTCTCTTGTTAAGTTGCTATAATTCCGGTAATTTTTAACTTACAAAATAAAACCAGATGAATAATTGTGGCTCCCATTACTATTGACATTATGCCAGTCCTATGTTATTTTATAATATCTTGTGTAATATATTTTATTAACCTTTTTGCTAAAAATTAATAACATGCACTGTATTAGCATGTCTCCCATTTCTTTAAAGTTTCGGTCATCAATTTTTTAGATGCATTCATCAAGAGTTCCTTTTTTGGTATTTAGTGATAATTTTTTTAGTCATAGTTACATAGTAAGTACGGTTGAAAAAAGATATATGTCCATCAAGTGCAATCAAGGCTGGGGAAAATGTGAGTGAAGGTGTCAAGATGATTAAATCAGGTGTGGAAATTATCTTTGTTCCACTCCATTATGCAATTAAATGCCTCCTCCGAATTATATTGTTGATTATTTGCAGCCGACAGCGGAGCTCGAGAAGTATGACCCATACACTTTTGGCTGTGACATGAAATCTGAATTTAATCACAGTAAAATGTACCATACCAATAGAACTTTTAATACATGACCAATTTAAATCACTACATGATGGTTAATAAGGTGTCGCTAAGGAGACAAGTTTATAATTTGCATTGTTCGTAAGAATTCATTCAGCTGAATGACACAATCCCAATCACTGGGTACATCTGGGGGGAGGTTAGAAGCCTTGCATTTCCTTGGTTCTAGCAACCCCGCAACTGTCTCAAGGAAAGCTGTTGTGAGAGATATCATACTTCGATAAAGGATGTATAGCAGTAAAAGAAGTTTAACAAACTATGCTTGATGATTAAATAAGAATTGAATGATGTAAACATACTTGTTGGATGTTTTTTCCCTTAAATTACCAACTTGACAGTCCACCTAAAAACAACAAAATCTCCTCTAAAAAATTTCACCCCCCTAGAGCGTGAATGATGAATGATTGCCTCCCTTCCTAAACTGAACAAGAATGGGTAAAGTCACCTCTCCATAACATTCAGGGTGAACAGGTGGAGATCCACGTGTTGAACCCACTTAACCTACTGTCAGGCCATGCTCCAAGGCGGGCGTAACCAAGCAACCACCTCCGGCATCACCTCCGCAGAGCCTTTGATATGGTAAGGATGACTCTACCAATGACCGCCAAGTGCCACCTCAGAGCGACCCGGCAGAGACATCAATTGGATTGTTTTTCATCGCCTAACCCTCATATGATTCTGGATAGTCATGATTGAGGTGGCTCTTAATGTTCAGCTAGTACCTTGTAAGGCATCTCGGTGTGTAAAAATATAAAAACCTGCTGTGAAGTTATAATATATGCAAGTTTACCCGTCCATACTTTTGTTGGATTGTTTATTTGGGGCGTGAAGTGGATTAAAACCCTGCTTGACCTAATCCCTAGCTTTGAAGTTCATCAGGCACCCCCCTTGGTGGCCCCTCCTGCATTTTTACACACATCCAGGACTAGACAATATAAGTGAAAAGGAATAAAGAAACAAAAGGACATGATGACTCTTCATGTGAGACCTTCAAAGATTCACTGAGGGTTGGATGACTCTGGGAGACTTGTGTGATGATCAAATCTGGGCTCCAGAGAATCTCTGACGCCGTGTTTCTGCACCCTACACAAAGTCACCGGGAGGTGAAGCTTTGATCAGATCTGGATCTGAATTCAGGATGAACACAATGGACGGCATGTGAAATAGTTTCAATTCAATACACAGATAGTTATAACATATTTTACAAGGCTTATCATTCCCTTCACTCAACTGCTATGTGTGAAACCTTCCAAAACAGGCTGGCGGTAGCTGATAATACTACCACCATAGGAATGAGGACCAGTGGAGGGCCATGTCATGTGTATTTCTGACAGAAAAGAGTGTAAAAACAATGGTAGGATTTCGGGCCGCAGGGAAGAAGAATGTTTCTTGTGCTAGCTTTCATAATCTTGTTCTTCATAGGTGGCGTTCATTCATTCCACATATTCTGCTGAATTTCGGATGGTAGGGGTAATGCAGGTACGAGGTCAGCTCCTACTCTTTGCAAATGTCTGCGTGGAATATACTTCTGCAGTGAAGGCAGGTCCTTCTGTCAGATTTAATAACCACACGGATCCCAAATCTGCATATCAAACTCAGTCAATATATTTCTTCACGTGGTTCTGACAGTCCATGTTGGTAACTGGGTAGACTTCAGGCCTCCTGAAACATATCCTCAGCCACTATAGAAGAATACTTGTACTTTTCCACTCTGGGTAATTCAAGGTGTTCAATCTGGATCCGCTGGAGAGATATATATTGTTTAGTGCCAAATGCTTCCTTGGTTTGGGATCAGTCCTCCTAGTGTTACAAGTATTGCATATTTCGACAACTTCCTAGTCATGGCTACTTGCCGAGTGAAATGAAGATTCTGGGTTCCAGGTATATCTTGTTGATTGAAGAAATCATCTGGCGTAGATCATGTCTGTGGGTAGTATTATAATCCCATTCTGTACTACAGCTGGATATAATGCCCTTGGTAAAACCAAAGACTATTGCTTTCCACTATATAATCATCTTGGTGTGGTATCTTCTGTTCCCTATTCCCCACCCAACTTTTGTCTTTCCTTCGGCCTTGTTCGAGTTGTTTTGAGTATTGTCTCAACAGGTTAACACCTGGATTCAATGCATCTGTCCTTGGTTTCTTCTTCTTCTTGTTCCTCTCCATTCTTTTCCCTTCTTCGTTTCTTCCTTCCCACCTTCTTTCCTACTTTTTCCGTCACATTCGTTCCTTCTTCTCGACAGTTCGTCCTTCTTTTCTTTCTCTCTGCTCTGGTAAGCACATATACAGTCACTCCTGCTTCCACCTCGAATCTCTGGAAGAGAGCTGCGGCCTTTGCAGCCAAGTTGCTCTGTAAGGTGCCTTCCAATTCCACTGTCTCTATTCATTCCATGAGCTTTAGTCTTCAAAACGGCCAACTTTTTTTGACCTGGCAATTGGAGAGCATGCAAACAAGGTCGTGAATGGCTTCTAGATTCTTGATGGGCATTCCACTAGCTGTACTGGTAACCTCGCGAGGTATGCCAAAGTATAGGCTACTCGCGTATATGTAGTGCTGTGTATGTGTACATGTCCAAGGTCTTTCTCTTCGGCGAGCTTACAATCTTCCGTTACAGCCCAGAGTTCACCTTGCTTGGGCTGGCAATGTCTCGAAGGTAGGATGCAGCCTTCACGGTTTCTTGCAAGGTAGCCACAGCAAATCCTGTATGTGAATCGTCCTTGATCATCCGCATATTCTGGATCCATCTGTGAAGAAGACATAGTCTGAGTTCTTCTCCAACTGGATGTAGAGACAGTAGGAAGATAGGAGATTTCAAGGCCGCTCCATTTTGTTCAAGGTAGTCATAAGAGGTTCATCCTCGGCAAGTCTGTCCTTCATCGGTGGTAGACTGATCTTCATCTCCCCCCTTGAGAGAGGAAGCAGAGTGGCAGGGTTTAGAGTAGAACAGCGTCTTCAAAGTGGACCATTTTTCAGGCATCAAATAATGGCATTGTATACGGAGATGGCGCTGTTTAACTGAGATGAGGTAGCTGCGACAGGTTTCAGGATCCCTTGTAGATCATAAGTGAGCCAAAAATATTGACCGTAAGGCCTAAAATGATGTCTGAGTTTTTTTTTTTTTTTTTTGTCAAGAAGGACCTTGTGCATCAATATAGCTCTGGGATGACAAGTAGGGTAACAGTCCGTGCGAACAGGATCTAACTTTTCAAGAATAATTAGAGCTATGTAAGGTGGGAATATATATGTAATCCAAGAGTCCATACGCTCTCCATGTTTTTGTGGTCAGACTTTCTGAGCTTGGCCTAGACTTCAAAATAGGAAGAAATTGAGAAGGCTGTGAGGTAGTCCGGGATTCCCAGAGCCCGAGCTTGTAGGATAGGTTGTTTTTTTTCCAGGCTTTGAAAACACTCTGTGCCTCAAGTGAGAGTTCATTGGTGTAACAAAATGATCCTTGAAAGAATCATATAAAACTTTCATAAGACGTGGAGGCATCGGGTATCTCTTTGATGACTGTAATGTGATAGAGACCTATGAAATCCTTGTAGTTGTTTTAGATTGGTTCGGTGAAGAAATGATCATCACACTTTTTCCCGATCATCGGTATGGTGATTGTACCTTGTGGATATCAATGTCCCGAGGACTATCAGATCTTCTTAGAACATCTATTGAGCTTGGACTGTGAGACTTTGGGCAATGTTGATGATGCCAAATTTTAAAAGAACTCAAAGAGCATGATTTGACAAGTTGGAAAATCAGTGTCACACAACAGAAGACTCATTACACGTCCAGCAGGGCTTGAGTCAACTGGTTGCGTGAGTTCTGTGCCCCTTTTGAAGCATCCTCCGTCCAGGTGGGCTAAGTACCACGATACGTGAAAGCAAAAGGGTATTGACAATCCTTGTGTATGGACACTGAAGAAACATTGCAGAAAACCAAAGACTGTGAAGTAGGCAGCTGCAAAGGTACTTTTGCCTGATAAGAACATGAGCTTTGGGACCACAGGGTTCTAATAATCTGTGACAGTCAATGACATGCTCCCTGAACCTGAACCAAATGGTTTTTTGGAGGGTTCACCAGGGAATTAACTTATCTTGTGAACAGGGAACCGAGATGTATTTTTGCAGAAGAACTGCATGGATGAGTTACCCCCCTAATCCAGGAATGTCTGATTTGTGACTCATGAGATTGTTTCTTGATCATGCTTAAAGGGATAAATGAGGGGTAAGCGAAGGCAGGGGGTAGCACCCTCTTTCAAGAAGACATGTACAGGTGAGAGCTGGAAGGATGCAGACCATCATCAGGACTTATGTTGACCAAACTTCAGGAGGTACTACTAGTGTCAAAAGTTCGGAGGTAGTTGTCCGTTGAATTGGATAAAACATGTGAAGCGCAGGAACCACTTGTAGAGCTTTCAAGTGAAATTGGAAGTATGTAGTCCAAATACATTCCAGTAGCATGTCATCGTTTATTCAAAGATCAGCCTCAAACAGATAGTTGGGTAAGTAGGAAGATAAGGTAAGGTCTAGACAGGAGTCCATGATGTCTATTTGGCACAGGGAGGTTAAGCGAGTCTGGGGTTGGTTCGTTCCATCCACATTCAACACATGATTTGTAGTCATGAGAAAGTATGACGTCCGTGTGTGAATGCCAATGAAGTTTTTTCAGGTAACCGTTCTGGCTGCCACCTGTATCTACAAGGAAAGGAAGTTGTTGGCCATTTAATTTGAAAGATTGACGGTCCAACACTGGTCAGAATACTCAACAGTGGTGTTATCACTGAAGCATTGAGAAAAATGTAGACATAGTTTGGCGCGGAATCCTATGATGAGGATGATAGGAGGTTGTCCATTGGAGGTTGGAACGGACGGATGAAGAAGCAAACTTGAGGATATCTTGTTGTGCTACTGGACTATGGTTAAGGAGCTGGCTACTTGAGGTCCAATGAATGAATATTATTGTAGGACTGAGGTCCTGCGTTGTGTTTGTTAGGTGAATCATGGCGGGTGAAGACCAAAAAACTTGATACTGAGGTTAAATTGATTATATGCTTGAGGATATTGCGGTTGTTGCTGTCCATTGTAGCAAGTTTCCTTGTCGTCACGAGCTTTAGCCCGCGGCACGCCGTTCATTGATAGGTCCTGGCTTTCGGGTTGCAGTTAAAAACAAGTTTTCTGAGTTCGGCCTTGTCCGCCAGGGTGTGATCTCTGGAAAGGTCGCGAACCGTTATCTCTATAGGAGTCTGTAGGTTGAACCCAGGGAAAATTTGCATTGATTAGATTTGTAGGGTAAGGTGGTCTGTGCTGAGCTAATAGAGCCCTGTGGGAGCATCTTGAAGATAGGGGTCACATTAGAACATTCCTTTAACTGATGGAATTAATCAGTCCTGTCCTTAGCAATGGAGAGAAGTGTGGAGACTGTCTGGATAACTCTGCATATTTTTGCTTGATTTATTTCAAAGTCCCAAATGGGATTTAAGTAAAACTATAACAAAGCGCTGTAGAAAAAAGGATTCAGTGAGCTTTAGTGTTCATGCTCAATTCCATGGTCCTGGAATAAGGCAGACCATCCGATGATAAAGATTCTCCACGGATTCATAGGTACACTGAGTAAATAAAGATATTCACTGAGTGATTCAGCCAAGCGTTCCTTTGCCCAAGAATGAGACGACGCAGAACTCTTCCCCAAATGAGAAGTCACTAGTGTTGAGCGATTAATTATTCGACAAAGTTGAAATCGTGGCACAGTTTTTAAGTTGATCGAAATTTTTAAGATCATGCAATAATTTAGGTTAAATTCTGGCATCATCTATTAAGATCGCCAGCATTTTTGGCGCTTCCTGTCATTATTGCGCCAGCAAAATCAGCTTACAGAATAGAGCAGGTGAGATTGTTTTGGCGACGTCATGACTGGGAATGTGTAAGGTTTGCGAATGGCTGGAAATAAATCACATGACGTCGTTTTACAAAGAACACGCGTGTTCCTGATCAGACCTCATTGTCCCTCTCAGCGTCTCAGAGCAGAAGGACTGCGCTCGCTTGTTCCCAAACAGCTCAGCGCAATATTATTATTTCTTCACAGAGAAACCTCTACTATTAGCTGTTATCCTTACAATTTAGTTAGATTAGAGATTTGAAGATTATATATAGTTAGGTAAGAGAATTTTAAAGGAGCATCTAACCGCTGTAAAGTCCACGGGGGAGAGCAGAAGGGGGCCCCCGCGGGCGAACACAGAACAAGCTCTCTAAAAATGACGGAATAAATTCACAAGACCAAAGTGTAGAACTTGCACTGCAATAAGCTTTAATATTAACAGTATTCTATTGAATATTTCCTGGATATTTGTGCAGCCTGAACTTATATTAGGATACACATCTTTTCTAATAACTGCAGGTCTCGTTGATAGGTGCAAAACTCCACTTTAATTATCATATACATTTTCAGATAGGTGTTCATTTTCAATTTTGCCCATTCCACCCTTTGTTCATATATCCACCTTGCAGTTAAATTAGAATCCAGTCAAATTTTGTAGTCAGCACATGGTTGATAGTTGCCAAAAATACCTTGTATTATCCTAATACATTAACAGATACTGTTTTTATGCACTTTTGCCCAGTCCAGATTTGTTCATATGAGGCACCTTCACTTAAATGTGAAGCAGCAATTGTTGTAGTTACCACAAGGTGAATTGATAGTGCCCAAAAATACTTTTGATTATCCGAATACATTACAGAAACGTGGTTTGTTTACACTTTTGGCCCAGTCCCAGGATTTGTTGATAGAGCCACCTTCGCAGTTAAATTTGAATCCATCAAATTGTTGTAGTTACCAATAGGTGGAATTGATAGGTGCCAACAAATACCGTTTTACTTATGCCGAATTACATTACAGATACGTTGTTATTTGACTTTGGGCGCAGCTCAGCTTGTCCATTGAGGCACCTTGCACTTAAATGCTGAATACTGCAATTTTGTTAGTCACCACAGGTGAATTGAAAGGTGCCAAAAATACCTTGAAATAATCCCCGAATAAATTTCAGATACGTGGTTTTTTTGACTTTTGGGCGCACAACAGCCGTTGTTCATTGAGGCACCTTGCACTTTAAGTGAATACAGCAATTTTGTAGTCCACTATAGGTGAATTAAAGTGTGCAAAAATTACCTTAGTATTATCCGAAAACTATATTCATACAACGTGTTTTTCACTTTGGCTCAGCCAGCTTTGTTTGATAGATCTACTTTGCAGTTTAAATGTCGAATCACAATTTTGTATCACCACAGGTGAAATTGGATAGGTTCCAAAAAATACCTGTATTATCCCGAATTACATATCATAATACGTGTTTTTTTCTATTTGGCTCAGGCCAGCTTTGTTGATAGATCTACTTAGCAGTTAAATTTGAATACAGCAATTTTGTAGTCGCACCACAGGTGAATGATAGGTTCCAAAAATACCTTGTATTAACCGAATACATTCAGATACGTGTTTTTTTCACTTTGGCTCAGCCAGCTTTGTTGATAGATCTACTTTGCAGTTAAATAATGAATACAGCAATTTTGAAGTATCACCTACGAGGGTCGAATTGAATATGTGCCGCAGAGAAAACCTTTATTATCGGAATACATTTCAGAGTACGTGTTTTTTTTCAACTTTGGCCAGGCCAGCTTTGTTGATAGATCTACATTGCAGTTATATTTGAATCCCAGCAAATTTTGTTTGATTTGAGGAATTGAAATAGCTGTGAATAGGCCGTCTTTTAAGTAAGAGACTTTTCAAAAAGCTCCTTCCATCATACTTCATCAAAATTTTTAAATTTCTGAACATGGAGCGAAATTCAGAGTGGTAGGGGCGAGCAATAGAGGGGGTAAGGGACATGAGGTAGAGGATACGAGAGAAGGAGTGGCTCCATCCAGTGCCTGGCGACAACAACGCATGCCAGCGATCTTCAGTTGGCAGGACCGTCAGGCCTTGTCATCGCTGGTCCAGGCCCTGTTGATTCTCAGTACCAAACAGCGTCGCCAATGTCTGTCCTTCAGTGGTTAATGCAACTCATCCACAGTCTTACCTCCTCGTCCTCCCAGTCACGGCGCATCAAATGTCGTTCACCATTACACCATCATCCGTCCCAAGCATGAAAACAGCCCAAATGTCAACTTTGTGTAGCCCACCACTGTGGATAATCCATTTTTCTGAAGACCTCTTTTGAATGACAAAATGCGGTTTGGGATCAGAATGCATGTTAAAAGAATCAAGAGGCCAAAGAGGGATGATTTTCTCTGCTCTGACTCCCTAGTACTGATGCATCAGAGGAGCAGAGAAGGAAGCCGGTCCATCGGCAAAAATCGCCGGGCGGGTCGGCAATGCCTTGTCAGTCCTCTTGCTTGTTAGCCCGCAGCTCCTGGATGCAGAATGTCAGGACGATGGACAAAGTCACCTGTGTTGATGATGATGATGACACATGCGGATCCAACGTGGTCTTTTCAGCAGAATTGCTTTCGAGCGCTTCATCCACTGAACGAGGAGAAGACGTGGGGGTAGTGTCAGTACGGGTTCCGCCGTCAAAATTGGGAGATGGCAGTCCCGCAAGAAGTCCGCTGATATGAATCCGCCAGCCAACGGTCAACAGCAGAGACCCCGCCAACACTCGCTTATTCGCCGGTCAAAAAGTCCAGGAACCTCTCATAGCCTGGCCTAACTTTGAGCAAGGCCTCTGATTCACCCAGCGATGTTCATATGCCGCCCTTTTGCCGTAACACGCAATAAGTAGAGGCAAGTCAACCTTAGTGGTTCACCATCATACCAACATTTCTAGTCACATGCAGCGAATGCAAGATTGAAATGGAGGCAACACTTGGCCAAAAAAAGGCCAGAGCGACGCCGGTCCTCCAACCACTGTCCCACGAAACCCTCTGTCTCCGCCTCTTCCTTCTCCGCCACCACCAAGCGTTCTCAGTCTGCCCATGTCTCCTCAGAGTCATGATCAGGGATCAGCCTGCCGCTTCAGCCTCCACCGTCAGCCCGAGTACCACCAATCACCAACCATAAACCCCATCTACCCCTTCTCCTTCCGCCTGTTGACGACCTTTCACTCCATACAGCGGCCAATCTAGCAGCCAGCCTTCTGTCTTCCCAGTTTGGAGCAGAAGAAACACTTTAATCCCAAACTATCGCCAAAGCCAAAAGCCTGAATGTTGGCAGGTGCCAGGCTTTTGGCCTTGGAAAGTTGTTGCCTTTTCGTCTGTTTGGACATCAGATGGGTTCCGCCAAGTCATGGCCCTTCGCCTGCCCTCCAATACCAGATGCTGAGCAGCATTTCTTTGCCAGAAACATCCGTGCCCATGCCCTGTGCCAGCCACGTGATCAAAAATATCAAGCGCGGTTGTCTGCATCTGTGCCGGGAAAATTCCATCTGACCCACCGACACATGGACTATAAGCCACGCCAACGGCCGCTATATTCTCTGTGACATCTCACTGTTTGAGCTGGGTGGAGAATGTCTCTGAGGGTGGACGTGTGGCTCTCCAGGCACGGTGCAAATACTACACACGCTCTATCAAAACCGCAGGGATGGTTCAGGTTCTCTTTCCCCCAAGTCCCTCTTGTGGCATCACGTGCCAGAGAGAAACCAGGCATGTTGAAATTAATACTTGTCTTGGAGTCCGTCCTCCCACACAGGTCAGGAGCAGTGACGGCTCTCCCGCAACGAGACCCGAGCGCTGCTGGGTGCCAAGAACCATGTGCCGAGGCCAAGGTGGTTTTGCGATAACAGGCGAAATCTGCTGGCCGCCCTTGAGATCGGTAGCTGGACACATCCGCGTCATGGCACATGTCATGAACCTTGTCGTCCAGAAATTTCGTACAGGAGCTACCCCTGATCTGGAATGCCTGCTGCGGGTTGGTGTGGGAGGAAAGCTCGAAGTCTAAGTCGCACTTCCTCCGCCGTTCGCCTGACCCTGCTTCATCCCGCTGGCAGTGGTGCAGCGTCAACTGGCCATCCCCGTCAATCTGTCTCATTGTTACAGAGGCAACACGCCTGGAATTCCACCCTCCACAACTCCATCGATTGTGGCAAGCAGCGCAATCCATTTACGCAGTACGAAGTGACAAACATGGCCTGACAAGAAGCGGTGTGGGGGCGACCTCGGGGTGATAAGCCACCGAGAGTGGATGGCAGGTGAAAGAGCTCTGCAAAACCATCCTTACGCCAGTTTATGAAGAAGCCACCAAAATGGTCAGAGCTGACAATGCCCTTGTCAGCATGAGCATTGGTGGTGATCTTAGTTCGGAACTATCGTTCGACACACTGATACAACAGGTCCCGGCCAGCGACGGAGTGAGGGAGAACGGACACAGATGGCTGACACGGAGCCTTTCTCTCCGTCAAATCCACAAGGCCCGACAGTTTCACAATTTCATCTGGTCTTTCATTAGGCAGTGGTTTGGGTCAGAGCTAGTGCTAGGTGGCGCATCAGCTACTCAGGGTGGCATCATCTCAGGCAGAGCTCATGGCAGTGTTGAAGCTGTAACGGAGGCAGCTTAGGAGGATGAGGAGGTATTCCCTATACACCGACGGTCACCGACGTTGCCTTGGAAAGAGGTTGGACGCGAATTTGACGCGGAGGAGGAAGATAAGGGAGATCAGTATGCTAGTGCCCCTCGAACCCCAGAGGCTTGGGAAATCAAGGCTCCATCTCTCACATGAGTGCTTGGATGCTCCATTTTTCCTCCAACATTATCTCGCATTAAGGCCATCAAAATGAACAACAAGGTTACTGGTGGCCACCTCTCCTGGATCCCCTGGTACAAACAAAAATCATCACTTTCCTTGCCACGCCACACCAAATAGAGAGTAAAATGCAGGAAATGGGAGACCTTGCTGATTGATCTACTGGAGACATCTGTTGCGTCGCTTCACGTTCCCCAAATGTCACGGTGGAACAACATCAGCATACGGACTGCAGTAAGTTCCAAGTTAGCCGTCAGCGGCAGAGCAGCAGTCAAGCAGGCAAGTGGCAGAAAAGCCGAATGGTGACCTCTGGCAATCTTAGTTTACCACCTCACCAACCCATGCAAAGCCGGGCACACATCCAACACACAGATACCAGCTTAGAAGATCATGGTGCACGCGACTATCTGCGTCTCAACAGCCGATGTTTTTGTATGTGTTCCGGACCAATAGACCTCCGAGTATCCAAAATGGACGAATGGCCCGGGCTCGCTCGCCACGCCATCGAGGTGTTGTCCTGCCCAGCAGCCAGCGGCATATCTGAGCGAAGACCTACAGCACCGCTGGGAGGAGTCATTACAGACAAACCGCATACCTCCGCTTTCCACAGATAATGTGATCGTTTGTACTTTCATCAAGATAACAGGCATGGATCTCTGATGATGTGTGCTCTCCCAATTGTGCCGAGGTCACCGATTAGTTGCCGGTCTACTCACATTCCTCTTCAAACAGAAATGGTCCTCTTGAAAAATGTTTTTAAAATGAATCATATTCTTACTGCAAATTTTTTTATTCCTCTTTTTCTCCCAACAGTTCATTTAGCATGTTTTGCTTTGAGGAGACTGTTATAAGACAGCAAGGTTTCATAGACAAACACCGTTTTCCATTTACTCCCTTTATCTTTAGAAGTTTTCGCATTGTCAATGGTTTTGGAGGTCATGTTGCTGTGAGATACAGCTATAATTATGGTCCTTTGGAACAGAAATGTGGCTTTTAAGTGGCATTTCTCCCACAATTTTTAATAGGTGCAGATAAGTCATATTTATTAATTTTTTGGGGTCCATGTAGCTGTGAGATACAGCAATAATCATGGGTCCTTTGGAACAGATATTGGCATCTAGAGTGGCATTTCTCCTCACAATTTTTAACATTCTGAGAAAACCATTTTTATAATTTATTGGGCGGTCATGCTGCTTTGAAATGCACAATACTACAGGGTTCCTATTATAAAAAAAAATGTGTTTCTAACAAGACATTTGTTCTTCACGAATGTCAAAGTGAGCTCCAAGGTTCATGCTTTGAATTTTGGGGGCATTTTGCTTTGAGAATGGCATCTATACTAACAGTCCTATATAAAAAAATGTTGTTTCTACAGACATTTTTTCTTCACAATTGTCAGGAGTGGGGCTCAAGGTTGATGTTTGTCCTCGTCAGAAACAGAATAGGTGGACACTGTTAATGGACAGACATATTGCAATATGACTTGTTTTTTGCAAGATCTTTAAATAGCTATCAATCCCTGAATTGAGAAACCATACCCATTTAATACAAGTTAAAAAAAAAGAAAACAAGGACATGGTGGTATTCCATCCTATTTTTAAAAATGTTTTTCCTAGAATTAAACTACTAAAAAACTTGCATGGTACCAAATAGCTGGAAAAAAATTCCTCTGAATTGTGTACAATGAGGTACAGGTAATACTTGACCAGATTAGATATTCAGAGGACATGGAGTATGTAGCACGGACAAAGAAACAAAAAACAATTTCCTCCAGCACGATGAGTAACAATGAGAAAAAGAATGCCAAGAAAAAAGTCACTGGAGGGAGACAGGAGTGTTAACCACCAGTATTTTTTCCAGTGAAGCTCAATGTCCGCACTCATACGAGGGAAAGCGCTACCCCAGGACAGGACAGTATATTCCATTTGAAACTAACATAATGGTGGTTTGAAAGACTCCTTTTTCCGGCACTTTTTAATCTTGGTCAGACAGGTTTAAATGGGTCATTCTGTGGTACAGGACAGATATAGGTCATTGTCCGTTCAACTAATATGGTGGTTGAAAGACATCTTTTTGCTGGCACTTTATAAAATGTGGGGGTCATCAGGTTTGGGCTCATGCGTGGCCCAGACAGGTAGTAGTCCAATGGTCTCACTTCAACTAAAATGGTAGTTGAAAGATCCTTTTTCCGCACTTTTAAATCTGGGGGTCATGCAGGTTTGGGGCTCAGCTGCGTTCCAGGACAGGGAATTCAATGTCCATTCAAGTAAAATATGGTTCAAATCATACTGCCTTCTGGCACTTTTTTAATTTGGGGGTGATGCAGGTTTAATGTCAGCTGTGGGACAAGACAGGAAGGTGAAAAGGTGTGTGATTTTTTTCTGTGGCTTTTATAACCAAGTGTGTTGCCTAAGATGTACACGTATCCATTGACTGTTGTGGATGTTAATTTCCCGCTTCTCCAGCCCTGTTTGGGTGTAAGAATGAAGGTTTTTGTTGCTCTCCCATAGACTTTAATGGTCATCGCTCTAATCTACTATCAACTATCGACTATCTTGTCGATGATGATCGACTAATCGACCATCGACCGATGTCGATGGCCAACGTAATCGCTCAACACTACCGCCTAATCTTTTCAAACCGGAACTTCGCTGCTCCCCATTGTCTAATCTTGTCGAATTGGAACCTTGCTATTCCCCATTGCCTAATCTCATGGAACCGGAACCTCGCTGTTCCCCATTGCCTAATCTTGTTGAACCAGAACCTCGCTATTCCCTATTGCCTAATCTTGTCGAACCAGAACCTCACTGTTCCCCATTGCCTAATCTTGATGAACTGGAACCTCCATATTCCCCACTTCCTTGTTCTTGCTGCCACTAATGGTACTGCCATCTAATATAGTCTGCTGCACCTTCTTTAGCTGCGCCCCTGCTTGCAAGCTGTCTTCGTCTTTTAAGTTAGCCATTAAAAGGACTGATGTATTTTAGCCTCTCAATTTTTTCTGTCAGTTTTAGAGGCAAATTTTATTTACTAAGTTGTTCCACATATACAGCTGACTCTTCTGGATGGTAATTACAGGTTCTTATCATCTGTATAAGTTCCTCAAAGGCATGTTCTCACTGCCACCAATGGCACTGCCGTCTAATCTAGTCCAGCCTGCAGATGCATAAGTTCAAGTTTTTGGGCCCTGGTGCAAAAAGTGAAATCCCCAACCCCCAC
>JAODAL010019289.1:0-72486 GCA_025379985.1 Phyllomedusa bahiana | reverse complement strand
TAAAAATATTGCTAGCAATTGATTTCCTGATTGTTTTATTAATTATGTTTTACTGCTTCAGAGAACTGCACACAATGGTGTAATGATAACATTTCTGCAACTCAGCAATAGAGAAAGTTTTTATTCATGCGCTCCAGATTATATGTTTGCTTTGAAATCCTGAAAGGGTGAACATTCTATTTTCCAGAAAGTGTTTAGCTCTAAAAAGAAGGTGCTTAGCTCGCATTAATTTTTTTTAATAATTACCATTTTTTATTATGATTTATTTACTACAAACTACATTGCTGTACATTTCCTTTACTGAACCTTACATTGGTTAAATTAAGAAAGTAATTCAATAAATAATGATGTTGGGGGACCTCTATCATTTGTTTGAAATAGCCTTATCCTTTTTATTCTGTGTATGTATACCATGAAATACATTCAATTATGTACCTTTTTAATGTATAATTAAAAACTACATATAAAACAGGATGATTACTAGTCAATAATAAATATTCTAACACCAGAAATGACAGTACTTAATCAAATGCATTTTATAATAGGAATAATAATAGGAAATTTACTAGGTACTATTTTGATCTTCAGATGAGACTGCATTAGTTACTTTTTAGTAACCAAGAAATGCTGTTATCTATGAGTGTGATTCTGACAGTTCTTGCTATTAAAATCAGAACTAGAGCAGAGAACTGGAGATAAAAATCAACCTGTCCCAGTCCCAGACATTGGCAGCTCTATTATACATGCAATGCCAGTATAACACATCTAAGGGTATGTTCACACGGCTTACTGCTGCGCGCACAGTATGCGCCGCAATACGCCGGGTGTTTTGGAGAAACGCGTAATTCCAAAGCAGGGAAGGGAAGCGGCCAGGCCCCAGCCCCATAGACATGTATTTTCAGCGAGGGGACGACATGTAATCCATAGCTCTTTAGGAGAGCTATGAATTACCATAATTGTGGTGCGCATTTCGCTGTGTATAATGCGCAATATGCGCATTAAACAATGAAATTAAACCGTGTGAGCATACCCTAAGGGTGCTTTCACACAGTGCAGTTTTGGTGCAGTTTTAACTGCGCTCCAATTAAACTGCATTTATTACCAGCAAACTTCTTTCACTTATCTAAACTGTTTGGAAAGTGAGTAATCAATTAGTGTATTTGTAATCCACAAGACTTCAAACACAGTAATTGATTACTTACTTGAAACACCTTTCCGAACAATTTAGATAAGTGAATGAAGCTTGCTTGTAACAAAGGCAGTTTACTTGGAGCACAGTTAAAACTGCACCAAAACTGCACTGTGTGAAAGCATCCTAATGAAGCCATTGATGGATGGGTTGGACAGCAGTGCAATATGCATCATTATATATGTAGAAATAGTTTTGCTGTTTTCTTTCACTATTTGTTTAACTATTTAGAAGGCTTTGCTTAGGTAGAGACAAAGTCGGGAAAATGTATAGGACATCTGCAGTTATGCATGCTGGCTAAATGAGGAACCTTTTGTTAAAAAATTGATTCTCACCCCTGCTGTCAAATATAATCATGACAAATCACAGTAGACAACATGTAAAATAATGTCGTTATTTAGATTTGGGTCAAAATCAACTTAATTCCAAAATCTCCAATTCAGCCCAAATCTTGTTGGTCAAAGTAGTCAGAAAAATCACTTCTAATCGGCTGTAAGTTAGAATTATTTAAAAGAAAAAAGGAAAACACAAGCGCTCCCTTGGGCAAAAATTTCACAACTTTAAAGTTGTCAGCACACTAACCTTGGGTTGCTGTGCACACTCACAAGGCACAACTCTCCTTAGCGCAGGGTGTCATAATCATGACACTAAAGACATAAACATTAAACCTCAGATACTCTGTGGGTTCCTCTTTTTTTAACACTTGGGTGGGTGGGGTTGTTCAATGAAACTAGACCAAATTACCATAGACAAAGAATTCTGACAGTCTTCAGTTAGAAAATCAAAAAAACTTTTAGTGTAAACTACGCGTTACGTGCCATAGGTACTTCCTCAGGTTTTACATACACTAGTCCAAACTGATCCTGTTTAAAGAGAACCTGTCACATACTATAGATTATGCCTCCCTTGCTGAGGGCAGCACAAGCTAGTGGCAGACATGCTGTGTCCCTTCTTCTGTAAGTTGCTGTAGGTTTAGAGCATTTAATGCTCAAATCTTATTCATGAGCAGATGTTAGCCCCTCCCACCAAAGGCTAGCCCCACCCATCTGGCAGTTATTCACATGGTTCTACTTATTTAAAGTAATAGGTTTATCAGTTGAGGTGGGTGGGGTATGAAAAAAACGACTCTTTTCATGATTGTTTTCTGTCTGAAAATTGCAGATTTGAGCACTAAATACACTAAAACTACAGCATCTTATAGAATAAGGGACACAGCACTGGAAACAACATGTCTGACATTAGCTTGTGCTGCCCTCAGCAAAGGGGGCATAAACTATGTGACAGGTTCTCTTTATATAGACACATGATTGTCACATGACCTCATGCGAAATCGAGTCACATATCTCACCCCCAAAAAATCTGAAATGTATTAAAATATCTAAAACAACTAATGTGATTGGACATATGCAATGCCCATTATGAGGTGTCCCATCATGGTTGTACAGTACAATTTACACGTATAGAATAAAGAAGAATATATTTACATGGAGGAAATCCATGCAAGAGGCGACAAAGAGGATCATCATCCCTGTCACTCCTCTTTGCTGCCTCTTGTATGAATTTCCTTCATGTTTATAGTTTACAAATTAATAATTGATAATCTATTAATTATCGACCTTTTAAATTACTGAACTTTTTTGTTTTTTTATATATTCTCCTTTATTCTATGTGTGCAAAATGTGGCATCTAGTGGTGGAATGAATGTACTACAATTAAGGTAAACTACATTGTTCTCTAATATCATAGAAATGTTTCAAATTAGTGTTTTCATGTTACATATGGGCATTATGTCCAATTACATTGAAATATATTAAAATATCTGAAACAACCAGAGATTTTTTGGGTGAGACATGCGACTCAATATCACATTAAGTAATCTGACGGTCATGTGACACTCATGTGTCTATATAAACTGGGTCAGTTTGGATTAGTATATGTAAAACCTGAGGAATACTTACAGTTGTGCTCAAAAGTTTATATACCCCAACAGAATTTTTGTTTCTTGTTTTTGTGGCCCTGTATTGACAAACTAGTGGTTTTCTCTTTTTAAATCATAACGACAAACAAAAACATCCAAATGACCCTGATCAAAAGTTCACATACCCCAGTTCTTAATACTGTGCATTGCCCCCTCTAACATCAATGACAGTTTGAAGTCTTTTTTGATAGTTGTGGATGAGGCTCTTTATTTTCTCAGATGGTAAAGCTGCCCATTCTTCTTGGCAAAAAGCCTCCAGTTCTTGTAAATTCCTGTGCTGTCTGGCATGAAGTGCGTGCTTGAGATCACCCCAGAGTGGCTTAATGTTTTGAGGTAGGGGACTGAGCGGCACCCGAACCTTCACTTTTTTCTGCTGTAGCCAATAAAAAAGTCGATTGGGCCATGTGTTGTGGTCTTGTCATGTTGAATGTCCAAGTAGGTCCTGTGCAGCTTTGGGTGATGAGTAAAAAAATTAGCCCCCTTTATTTGCTTTAAGTGCCATTCATTTTCCCTTAAATTTTGCCCAAGTTTTCGTGCCTTGTAGAAACATATCCAAAAAACATCGTGATCCCCCTTTGTGCTTTCAATAGGAATGGGGCCCCTTTCATATGGGCCCTTGTTAAACCCCTCCCCAATGTAATTTTTTGGTTTGGCCAAAAAAAAGTTTGATTTTTAGTCTTATCACTCCAAATTATCTTGTTCAAGAAGTTTTGAAGCTTGTCTCTTTGTGGGTTTTTCTTTGTATCCCGAAAAAATTTTCTGACTTGGGGCCCCAAAAATTTTTTTTGGGGTTACCTGATTGGGGTTTGGGTTTTTTTTCCCGACCCCGATTTTCCATTTGAAAATTTAAGTTGAACACTGCTGATGCAATTCAATTCCTTTTAAAATTTTTTTTTTTGTATTCTTTCTGTTTTTTTACAGTTAACTATTTTTCCGTAATCCATCGACAATTATTTTGCTTTCCCGTGATAAACCAAAAAAATGTCAGTGGTGGTTTGAAAGATCAAGAATCTGTCTCGACCCCTAGAAATCCCCGTTTTATGACCACGCGAATACAAGCAAAAGGTCAAGGTGGGATGTTACCTTTAGTGCCTTAAAACCTTTGGGTCAATTTCGGGGTGGTTATCGGGCCAAAATCACCAGGGAATTAAAATTTTTGATGGGTCTTTTGGTGTTTTTGGTTGTCTTATGTTTTTAAAAGAGAAAAACAAGTGTTTGCAAAAATGGCTTCCCCCAACTTCTAACCATGAGTGGAAAAAAATTTTTTTATGTTATATTCATTTTTCGAAAAAAACCCCAAAAGAAAGCAAAAATTTCGGGAGTATGTTAATTTTTTTTTTTTTTTCAATAAAGATTGTAGCAGTTTTTGGGGCCTTATTATCGAAAAATTGAAACGGCCCGGGGTATTTCTTTGATGGATTTTTTAGATCCGCAATAATTTAGGTTAAAAAATCTGTGCATAACTATTAATATTGCGCCATTTTCGGCGCTTCCTGTCTTTTTGGCGGAAGCAAATCAGCTTACAAAATGGGAGCGGGTGAGATGGTGTGGAGTCATGACTGGGTGTGTATGGTTGCGATTGGCTGGAAAAAATAAAATACCTCGTTTTACATGAACACCCCTTCGTTCTGATCAGTGTTGTCAGGTCCATAGAGTGGAACTGCGTTGCCCTGCCCAAAACAGCTCAGCAAAAATTATTTTTTTTTTCACAGGGGGACAGCTCACTTTTTAGCTTGATCCTTAGAAGTTGTTAGATCAGAGATTTGCAGATTTTAGGTATTTTGGCAGAAAATTTTTAAAGGGTTCTACCACTGTAAAGCAGGGGGAGAGGGGGGGGGGGGGCCCGGGGCGAACACAGACAAGCTCTAAAAAGGGATACTGGTATTGTACAGCCAAAACTTTACTTAGACTTTTTTGCCCCCTTTTAAATTGGATTAGATTTTCCCCTTTTTAAACAGTTATTGTTGGGCAAAAAAAAACCCTTTTTTTTTCAGTATACATTTCGTAGGGGTTTTTTTTTAAAAATTTGCCCCGTTTGTTGAAAGCCCCCTTGCATTAATTTGAATAACACTTTTTTGTCACCACAAGTTGTAGGTGCCAAAAAAACCTTTTATATCGTAACATTTCAGAAGGGGTTTTTTTTCATTTGGCGCAAGCTTGTTGATGGCACTTCAGTTAAAAAATTTAATCCAGCAATTTGTGTCACCACAGGGTACTGTAGGGGCCAAAATACCTTTTAAAATCCGTTTTTACATTTAGGGGGAGGTTTTTTTCTTTTTTGGGCAGTCAAGCTTTGTTGATAGATTACTTTGGTTAAATTTTTAACCAGCAACTTTGTAGTCACCACAGATTATGATAGGGGCCCCCAAAATACCTTTTTTATCGTATATTTTAGACAGGTGTTTTTTTTTCCCTTTTGGCAGTAAGTTTGTTTATGATCTCTTTGCAGTTAAATTTAAACCAGCAACTTTGTATTTACCAAAGGGTTTATGGTGCCCAAAAAAAAACCTTTATTATCAGTTAATTTCGTAGTGTTTTTTATTTGGGAGGCACCCGTTTTTTAAGAGCCATTTGCAGTTAATTTGAATCCAGAACTTTTTAGTCACCAAGGTGTAGGATTTAGGTGCCCAAAAAATACTTTTTAATATCCGTTTTTACATTTAAGGTGTTTTTTTCACTTTAGGTCATCCAAATTTGTTGATAGACCCCTTTTAGTTAAATTTGAATCCAGCAAAATTTGTAGTCCCACAGGTGTACTGAAGGGGCCAAAAAATACCTTTTTTAAAAATCCCTATACATTTCAGAAGGTGTTTTTTTTTTACTTTTGGTAGTCAAGCTTTGTTGATAGATTCTTTGCAGTTAAATTTGAATCGCAATTTGTAGTACCACAGAATTGTAGGTGCCAAAAATACCCCTTTTTAAAAGGTAACTTTTTGACAGGTGTTTTTTTCACTTTTGGTCAGTCAAAATTTGTTGATAGATTTCTTTGCAGTTTTAAAATTTTTAACCCCAACTTTGTAGTCCCAAGGTTGATAGGTGCAAAAAAAACCTTTTTTTTTCGTTAAAATTTCGATACGTGTTTTTTTATTTGGCGGCAGGCAGCTGTGTTGATAGAGCCACCCTTTCAGTTAAATTTTAATCCAGCAATTTTTTAGTCACCACAGGTTTTTTTTTAGGTGCCAAAAAATACCTTTTTTTATCCGTTAATTTTAGCAGGGGTTTTTTTTCCCCTTTTGGTCAGCAAGTTTGTTGTAATTACTTTTTCAGTTAATTTGAAAAAACAACTTTGTAGTCACCAAGGTGATAGGTGCCAAAAAATACCTTTTTTATCAGTTTTCATTTTTAGTACATTTTTTTTTTACTTTGGGCCCGGCAGCTGTGTTGATGAGCCCCCTTGAGTTAAATTTGAATCCGCCCCTTTGTTGTCCCACAGGTGTACTGATGGTGGGCAAAAACCTTTTAATACCGTATACATTTCAGACGGGTTTTTTTTATTTTTGGGCGTCAAACTTTGTGTAGATTACTTTTCAGTTAAATTTGAAAACCAGCAACTTTGTTTACCACAGGTGATAGGTGCCCAAAAAAAAAAATTTTTTTCATTTTACATTTCAGTATTTTTTTTTTCAAAATTTTTTTTTTTTTGGCGCAGGCAGCTGTGTTGTAGGCCCCTTTTGGGTTTAAAATTTTAAAACAGCAAATTTGTTTTGATTTGAGGGTTTGAGAAATAGCTGTGAATTGCCGTTTTTAATAAGAAACGTTCCAAAACTCTTCCTCCCTCCAAAATTTTTTCTTTAGAACTGGAGCGAAAATTTAGGGGTAAGGAGCAAAGAGGGGGGGAGGGAAGAAGGTAGAGGGAGAGGAAAGTGCTCCTTTTTGTGTGGGACAACAGCATGCCGCGGTCGTAGTTGCAGGACGTAAGGCCCGTCATGCTGGGTCAGGGCCCCGTGAATTCAGTAAAGAACGCGTCGCCCCAAATTTTTCTTCAGTGGTTAATGCAACCTGCATCCCGAGTTTACCCCCCGTCCCCCCCATCCGGCCACAAATGTCGTCAAGCATCATCAGCATCCGTCCCAAAATGAAGCAGCCCAATGTCAACTCGTGTACCACACTTTGGATAAACCTTTTCTGAAGACCTCTTTGATGAAAAAATGCGGTTGGGGTCAGAAAGGGTGTTTAAAAAAATCAAGAGGCCCCAAGGAGGATGATTTTTTGCTTGATGCCCAGTTACCCCTGCATCAAAAGGGGGAGAAGGAAAAGGTCAATGGCAAAAATCCGGCGGTCGGCAACCCTTTCAGTCCTCTTGCTTGTAACCCGAGCTCTGGGTGAGAAGTAGGGCGACAAAATCACCCATGTTGATTATGATGAGATGACATTGCGGATCCAACGTGGTCTTTTAGCAGAATTTGCTTTTGGGCGCTTTTATCACTGGACGGAGGGAAGCGATGGGGTGTGTCAGTGGGTCGCCCTCAAAAAGGGAGAGGGCGGTCGCAGTATCCGCTGATATGATTCCCCAGCCCCGGTCAGCGAAACCCCGCTCCCCGTTATCGCCTCAAAAAAGGGCCCGGACCCCTTTAAACCCGGGCCCTTTTTTGAGCAAGCCTTGATTCACCCAGGATGTCATATGCCCCCCTTTGCCGTAAAAAACTAAGTGAGGAAGAACCCTTGGTGTTTTAACCACCACCAACATGTTGTCACATGCAACGAATGCAGAGTTGAAAGGAGGCAAACTTCCAAAAAGGCCAGACGTGCCCGGCCCCCAACCACTGTCAAACCCTTGTTCCCCCTCCTCCTCTCGCCCCCACCAAGCGTTTCCCCAGGCCCCTGTCTCTCAGAGCCTGATCAGGGATAGCCCCCGCTTCAGCATCCCGTGCCCCAGTACCACCAGCACACCCAAAACCCATTACCCCTTTTCTTCCGCAAGTTTACGACCCGACGCGTACGCGGCCGTCTAGCGCCCGCCTTCTGTTTCCAGGTTTGGGAGCAGAAAAAAACACTTTAACCCAAAACCCTCCAAAGCCCAAAAGCCCAATGTGGCATTGCAGGTTTTGGCTTTGGAAATGTTGCCTTTCCATTTGGGGGAACAGATGGGTTCGCCACGTCAGGCCCTTGCCTGCCCCAATACCGATGCGAGCAGGATTTTTTTTGGCAGAAAAGCCCCCCCTGCCCTGGCCGCCACGTGTATCAAAAATTTTAAAGGCGTTGTCTGCTCTGTGGCCGGAAAAGTCCATCGACCACCGACCGGGGACTAGTAAGAAGGGCGTTATCTCTGTGACAGCTCACTGGGGTGAGGGGTGGATGTCGGGGAGGGGTGGCTCTCAGGCGGCGCAGCTCTTCAAAACCCAGGGATGGTGCGGGGCTTTTTCCCCCCAAGGTCCTCTGGTGGCATACGTGCCGGGGAAACCAAGCCGTGTCGAAATTAATCTGTTTGGAGACCGCCCACCCCAAGGTCAGGAGTGTGGACGGCTCTCCAAACGAGACCGAGCGCGGGCTGGGTGACAAAAACCTTGTGCCAGGAAAGGTGGTGTGCGATAACGGGGAAATCTGCTGGCCCCCCTTAAGATCGGTGGGCTGGAGCACACCCCTTGCCTGGCACATTCATGACCTTGCGTCCAGAAGTTTCTAAAGGCTCCGGGTCTGGCTGCCTGTGGGGAAGGGCTGAAGTCTAAGTTCGCATTCCCGCCGTTGCCCCCTGCTTCGTCCCCCCTGGCTGGTTTTGAGCGTCACCCTCGGCCCCCACCTAAACGTCTCATTGTTGACGTGGCAAAACGTTTGGAATTCCACCCTCCACATGCCCCAGCGATTGTGGCGCAGTGCAATCCCATTCGCAGTACGAAGTGACACAGGCCTGACAAGCAGCGGTGCGGCCTCGGGGTGTTGAGCCCCCGAGGTGGAGGAGGTAAAAGGCTCTGCCACCCCTTTGCCATTTTTTGAAGAAGCCACCAATGGTCAGGGGAAAACGATGCCCTTGTCGCATGCTTGTGGTGCTTATTCGGGAAAACGATCATTGGACACTCTGAAACCAAAGGTCCCCCCAGCGCGGAGGGGAGGGGGACACAGATGCGGCCCGAGCCTTTCTCTCCTCGAACCCAAAAGGCCGACGTTCTCAATTTTATCGGTTTTCATTGGGATTTGGTTCGGGGTCCAGGGCTAGTGCAAGGGGGCATCGCTCTAGGGTGCATCACTCAGGCGTCAGGTGAAATAAAAGCGTCCCGGGGGAAAGCGGAGGGGAGGAGGTTTTCCAAAACCCCCAGTTACCGCTTTCCCTGCTTGGAAAGGGTTGGCGCAAAATTTGAGGCGGGGAGGAAGATGAGGAAGATCATTTTGCAGTGCCCTCGACCCAGGGCTTGGGAAATCAAGGTCATTCTCCATGGTGCTGAATGCTCCATTTCCTAAAACGATCCTGTTTAAAGGCCCCTTTCAAAATGAACAAAAGTTACTGGGTGACACCCTCCTGGATCCCCGGTACAAAAAAAAAAACTCAGCACTTTCCTTCCACCCACCCAAATAGAGAGAAAAATGCAGGAAAAGGAGCTTGCTGTTGATCAACTGGGGGGTCTTTTGCGTCGTCACTTCCTCAAATGCAGGGTGGAACAACATCAGCGATGTGCGAATTTGGGCCCAATAGCTTTGGGCAGCAGGGGGGCAGCGGGAAAGGGTGAGAACCCAAATGGGTGACCTTGGCAAATCTTTTTTTTCCCCTCCAAGCATGCATGAGGGAAAATAAAAACCCAGGCCCCAGTTAAGATCATGGTCAGACTATCTGGTCCAACACCGATGTTTTTTCTTGTTTTTTGGGGCCCCCAAGGCTTCTGGGTACCCAAAAATGGACGAATGGCCGAGCCCCTCGCCACGCCTAGAGGGTTGTCCTGCCCAGAGCCAGCGTCATATCTGAGGGACCTTCAGCACAGCGGAGGAGTCTTCAGACAAGGGCATCGGCTTTAAAAAGATAAGTGGATCGTTTGACTTTCTAAAGGAATCAGGCATGGATCTTGATGTGTTGGGGCCCCAATTGCCGAGGTCACCGTTAGTTGCCGGTCTACTTACATTCCCCTTCAAACAAAATGGTCCTCATAAAATTTTTTTTAAAAGATAATTTTTTACTGCAATTTTTTTTTCTTTTCCCAAAGTTCATTTTTCTGGGTTTTGCTGTGAGGGACTTAAAAGACAGCAAGGTTTCTGACCCCCTATTCCATTTATCACTTTTTTTTAGAAGTTTTCGCTTTGTCAGTGGTTTTGAGGTCTGTTGTTGGGGTAAGTATAATTTGGTCCTTTGGAAAAAGGAATTTTGGTTTAAGTGGCATTTTTCCATCACATTTTTAAAAGTGGCTGAGAAGTCATTTTTATAATTTTTTGGGTCATGTGTTTTAAAGCAGCAATACACAGGTCCTATTCTAAAAAAATTTTTTTAACAGGGAAATTTTCTTTTAAATTGCCCAAAAGGGCCCAAGAGTCATGCTTTGAAATTTTTGGGGATTTTGCTTGCATGCGCTATACTAAAAGGGCCATTATAAAAAATTTTTTTTTTCTAAACAGACTTTGTTCTTCACAATTGTCAAAAGTGGCCCTGGGTATGTTTTTTAATTTTTGGGGGCATTTTTGTGAAAATGCGCTTTATACAGGTCCTTTTTTAAAAAAAAAAGTTGTTTTAACAGACTTTGTTTTCACAATTGTCCAAAGTGGCTGGGTATGGGGCTGTCAAACAGGAATAGGTGGACACTGTTAATGGAACATATTTCAAAAGACTTTTTTTGCAAAATCTTTAACATACTATCAATCCTGTTTGAGAAACCCATTTAAAACAAATTAAAAAAGAGAAACAAAGGGCTGGGGGATTCCATCCTATTTTAAAAAAAATGTTTTCTAGAATTAACACAAAAAATTGCATGTACAAAAAGCTGGTAAAAAAATTCCTTTGAATTTTACAAGGGGGGTACAGGAAAACTTACCCGTGTAGGTTTTTTAGGGCATGGAGTATGGAGCACGGACGGAACAAAGTACAGAGACAATTTCCCGCAGTTGGTAAATAGAAAAAGGGTGCCCAAAAAAAAGGGACCTGGGGAAAGGGGGTTAACCCCCAGTATTGCCAGTGAGTCAAATTTGGGCCCACTCTACGGGGGAAGCGCTACCCCGGTTTGACTGTGTACTGAGGAAGGCTGGAGGTCTTACCCCAATTCCCCTTCTGCACTCGCTTTGCCGACTGTTTTCGTTGCTGGTCATAAGGGATTTTTTTCGTGTTAATAGATGACGGACGCCAGCTGGGCTCTCACCCCACCCCACTGTAACTCCCGGCCCCGGCTGTGAACCGCGTGTTAATAGATGGCGAGTAGCTGTCTCTCACCGCCCCACTGTAAATCTGGGGATGGCCTCCGTGTTAACAGATGCTGACGGAAACCTGGTCTCACCCTTGGGGAATCAGGAGAGTTCAAATTTCTCTAAAAATGTTTTGAAAAAAAGGGGATTTTGTGAGGTTAGTAGTGTCAAAAGGGGTCCCGGGCGGACACAATTTTTGAGGCTTAAAATTTTCTGGGGGTGGGTCCTATGGGGTGCATCATTTGATCTCCAGGGGAGTCTGTCCCCAAAAAATGAAAAGGATTTGGAGGAAAATGAAACCATTGAAAGTTGGTGTCAGTCTCCGAAGAGGAGGGCAAATGCTTCTCAAATAAGAAGTGTTTTGGGGATGATTAGGACTTTTTTATTTCTTATGGGTGTGCGGGCGAATTTAAACATTAACGTGTAAAAAAAAACCCCTTTAAAAAAGGGGAGGGGTTATGTTTTATGTTATCACACTGAAAAAAAAGCAAAAGGTAATAATGTAAAACTTAAAAAAAATTCCCCAAATAAATTCTGTAAACAAATTCGTTACCAAAAAATAAAATAATGAGGTCATGTCAAATAGCTAGTGGCATTTGTGATCTGTGGGTCAAAAAGGTTTAGGGGTCATGCTGTGGCAGGACAGGTATAGTCTATGTCCAGTGAAATAAAATGGGGGTTTTAAAAACTCCTATTTGTCACTTTTTAATCTGTGGGTCAGACAAATTTAATGGGCTTTGCGGGACAGGACAGATATAGTTAATGTCCAGTTCAACTAAAATGGTGGTTTTAAAGACTCCTTTTCCCCGGCAAAATTTTTAATTTGGGGGTTTAGGGAAAGGTTTTTTGGTCATACTGCGGTCCCGGAAGGTTGTCAAAGTCCAGTTTTAACTAAAAAAGGTGGTTGAAGGGCTCCCCTTTTCCCCGCACTTTTTAAACTGTGGGTCAGACGGTTTAATGGTCTACTGCGGTACAGGGCAGATATAGTTTTGTCCAGTTCAACAAAATGGTGGGGTTTAAAGATCCTTTTTCCCCGGGACTTTTTTTTTTTCTGGGGTCTGCAGGTTTAAGGGCATGTGTGGGGCAAAACGGGATAGTGAATGGTTGTGAGTTTTTTTTCTGTGGCTTTTTTAACCTAAGGTGTTTCCCAAGAGTAGCAGTACCTTTACTGTTGTGGAGTTAATTTTCCCGCTTTTCCTCCCTGTTTGGGGGTAAATGAAAGTGTTTTTTGCTCTCCCCTAGACTTTAAGGTCATCGGCGATAATCTATTATCGACTATCGGATATCTTACTGATAATTGCCGATATCGACTATCGACCCGATGACGATAGTCAACGTAATCGCTCATCACTAGTCAGCAGTCTTTGTCCATGATAATTTGGCCTAGTTTGAGCCTAACTGGACCCTGGGGAAATAAGTTTTAGTTCCTTTGGTGTTGATCTTCAGGATTATTTAAAAAGATTTTCCAAAACTTTTAGAAAACCTCCTTACCACCTCCCACTGTGCTTAAGTAGAAATGTAATCCATACTTACCTCTCCCATCACCATTATTCCAGAACTGTTAGAGCTTCATCACTGGTGAAGGGAGAGGTAAGAATGTAAAGCATGTGGCCACAGAGGTCAGTGATTGGCAATTGCAGCATGTGTTCCATGAATGTGACATCATCAGTGAGGGACCAAGTGGAAAGACTGGAGCTCTTGTAGTGCTGGAACAGTGGTGATGTGTACAGTGGGAGGTGTTTGAGAGGTTTTTAAAAGTCTTGGAAACTCTTTAAGGATTTTCAGAGGGTTAACTTACTGGCCAAGGGATACACTGCTCCCATTGTTACCTCAGTGATGTCTTCTTCATGTCATTTCCTGTTATTTTACCATAGGCCCATTTTTTTCATAACCAAAGGGGATATCTAACATTGCAACCCAGGGTAACTTCTAGTTATTTTAACATAAGCCAAATGTTATGGTAGCAGAAAGTGACTTTGGATGCTGAATTCTACACAATTTCCAGTTACCATAACAATCAACAGATGTTGCAGTGGCCAGAGTAATGTTGGATGGGACATTATACTGGATGTTAGGCAACATTGAGAGCACTGTGTTGCATGACCAGTAAGTTAACTCCCCTCTCCTCCCAGAAAATCTTAAATATCCCTAACCCTGACTTAGTGTAATGGTTGTAATTCTTGTTAGGAATAGGAATAGAAGAAATATTGGTTTTGGGAGGTTCCAAACCCTAAATTTTCACAAGGTCAGTGGAACCAGTTTTGAGACAAACAAGGTCCAATTTAGCAACGCTATTTACATAGCAGATTTTACTTATGATTCCCCAATGATTATATATAGATATTTAACACAACAGTATAGTGTATTAACCAATATACAGTAAAGAAAGAAAAGGCTAGATCAAGTATTATTCTCAGTGCTCTTGTAGATTAAAAAGAATATTTGTTTATAAATTTAAATTGTTTGAGTTTCATCAGTTCTCAAAACCGCTAACACAAAAATATGCATTTAAATAAATTTACACCAATTAATCTTATTGTTATTGAATTATTACTATTTATTACAGGGTACTATACAAACAAAAGAAGTTTGAATGCATAAAATTACGTAAGCACCAAAACAAATACAGCCTTATCAGTGAATAACTTACAAACTTAAGCCTGTATATGAGCCTTCGGGGCTAAAATGGGTAAATATTTGACTCTGGAAAACATTATGACTTTATAAGTAGCATCTCCCAGGGGCAGAACTAGAAATGACTGGGCCCCATAGCAAACTTTTCAGGCCCCTCCACCTCCACACCATAAAACAAAAAAAAATAACTTACCACTTTTATCTTCATTGCATGTTCCATTGGGAATGACAGAAAGAATAATATACACTAGACACATCCCACACGCTAGATACATCCTGCACACACTACTCACATGCCAGAGATCTCCTGCACATGCCACTCATGAAGAAAGATTCCCTTAGAAATTTATAACTGAGTGCACAAAAAAGAAAGAAGAAGTGAAGAAAAGGAAGCTGATGAAAGGAGCAGTCATTTCTCTAATAAGATAGATTACATTTTATATTTTTGCTTATATTGTTGATTTATGGAGACTTGTTAATAACTGGATTTATGCTTAAATATTACTTTGACTGAGGCCTGATGCAAACTACCGCTAAGCTGTTATTTTGTTTATATAAACGGGCATCTATTATCTCAGATTCTGCTCCCAAGCACTTAATGAGATCCAGATCTAATGGTATACTACTTTAATAACAGTGAACATGCCCTAAAGTCTGTAATATTGGTGAATGGTTTTATTCCTTTTTACAAACAATAACCAACCTCTGTGTTTTTTTAAATGTAATGCCCTCCTCAGTGGGTTTTCAAAGGTAGCTGAAGATCTGCAAATATGTGAAATGGAAGGGTGAATGAAAATGAAGAGGTAACAGACAAATCTCCACATGCTTGTGGTGTCACTCACTATAGGATAGAACTGCTAGCACATATTTGAGAGTGAAAATGAGGGCCTTCGCAGGAGAGACTATATCTTGTTGACAAGACGTTGGTTTGTTTTACATTTCATTTTCTTTAGGATAACAAAGAATACAGTGTTTATTCTCTTCATTATTTTGTGGTGTCTCCTTTCAGACATTATACAGTATATAAAATAAAATATGGAAAAATCCAAAATATGTGTGCAATGATATAGAGCTGCTCCACAAAAAAAGCAAACAGGAAAAAATAAATACAGCAAAAACATATCTTTTACCAATAATATATTTAGTGATTTAACTAGACAAGTGTAATGAGCCTCAAGAATCCAATTAAAATGTAATCATTACGTACTTGTCATGCAGCCTGCATTGCGTTACATTTCTTTAGGTATTTATTTGTAATTAGTTATTGATTCCTACTCAGGCTAGCCTATTATAACTTGTAAGGGAATATTTTAATGGAAAAGATAGACTTTCATTAGGTCACAGAAAAAAACTGTTTAACTTCTCAAATATTTGTAAAATATTTCACACATTCTATGTAGCTATATGTATATTTTTAATTTGCTTGTATAAATTATTAAAAATTATGTGTTTTCACTTCTAAAGCTACAATGCATTAAAATCAGGAGACAACCCAGCTTTGCAGAATAAATTGCAGCATCATTCAAGTCTATTTTTGGTCTGAGAAAATGTCAAGTCACATAACTTAAAATATCTCACTCCGTAAGAAGCATTTTTCACCTGAAAAAGTTATACAGTATCTTATCTTAGATTTTTGACACTTATGTTTATAGAAAATGATTGCAAAATGTTTTATGGTAATGGAATTCAATTTATTTAATGCTGGGACAGCATTAGCTCTTCAAGTTTGTATTTAAAAAAAAAAATGAAATAAGTAGAAATATACCTACATTTAAAATCTTATTTCTTACATTCTGTGACATCAGTAGTATTTACCATAAAAGCATGCTTTTTTTTTCTTTTGGCATTAGCTCAACCTAATTTACAGGAGTGGGGCTACTGATTTTGAGAGGAGTTTTAAATGGGAACCCTTTTACGAAAACTAGAGCCTTGGATTAACCCTTGATATCGTTAAAATTATTTATGGAAGTTTTTTGTGAAAAAGAATTTGTGAAAAATATTTAAAAACAATGGAACAGTGTCTGTCCTCACAATCTTCATAAAATTTGGAGTTCCTAGTATGACAAATCTAATCCTTTATTTTTAACTCTATTTTCTTAAAAAAATACTGTCTAGTCTTCATGCATTCAACCTGAATATGGAATGCAATTTTCTTTCATTTATGATATGAACTATCAAATTATTTAAACAATTAGGGCGACATGTATGAATGGGCTTTTCGCCTGTTTTTTGGAGTAACCTGTGCCTCCCGGCCCAAATCCCCCTGTCGGACGCATGGATGCGGTGTTAGGCGCAGCGTTTGCCCCTTTCAGCTGCGCCCCACATGAAGGGGCGGGCAATGGGCGTGGCGTGGGCGCGGTGTAGGCGTTCCGGGGCGGGACGCAGCACGCTTGAAAACTCCGAGGCATGTACGATTGCGAGTCGGCAAAGTGCGCCGCATTGCAGCGCTCGGCAGCTCCGACAGTCAGACCTAGTTTGTTTTGGTCTAAATGCTCCGGCGGCGGCAAAGTGAAGCAAGAAAGGAACATGAGAGGAAGCATACAGAAGATCGCAACAGAAATCTTGGCGCGCAGCTCCGTGCGGCATGGAGTATGATTCCAAAAAAAATCCCTTTTTTAAAGGCGTAAAACATATCAGAAAACAGAGCTCAAACCTCAAAAATAAAAAAAAAATAAAAAAAAAATCACTTTCCAAAAATCTAGAACGGTGCAATTTTCAAGAATTAGGATATGGAAATTTGCCGGGAAATACAAGTAATTCAAATCTGAAAGCTATTTTCATTGGTCGGCAGAAACCGGCCAATCAAAAATAGGAGCGACAGTGAACCATTAAAACTATTGAGAATATTGACCAATCAGAATAAAAGGCGGGACAGTTCAAAATTACAGTAAAATGCAGAAAGAGCTGATTGGTTGAGCTAGGGGGCTTGGCTATCCCACCCAATCAGAGCGCGAGCTACTTCTCAATGTAGTCTAGGGAGAATGGGCGCAATGCAACCTCGGCTCTCAGCGCCGTGCGGCATGGAGTATGAATAAAAAATAATTTTTATTATTTGTAAAAATTTCTCTAAAAAAGAGCCAAACATTCTAAAAAACATAAATCAATTCAATTCCGATCAACACGTTTGTCGCCGAGACCAGTGCTACATCAGGAATTGCAATAGAGAAAATTGCCGGGAAATACAGTAATTCAAATTCTGTAAGGTTTTTCATTGGTCGGAAATAAACCAGCCAATCAGAATAGGAACGAACAAAGACCCATTATAAGCTATAGAGGAGAATTGACCAATCAGAATAGGAGCGACAAAGGACCCATTATATCCAATGGAGAAGTTTGACCAATCAAAATCAAAGGCGGGGACAGTTCAAATCAGTAAAAATGCAGAAAAGAGCTGATTGTCTGAGCTAGCGGTGGCTTGGCTATCCAGCCATCAGAGCGCGAGTCATCCTCCCATTGTAGTTATGGAGAAAATCGGCGCAATGCAATCTCGGCGCTCAGCGCCGTGCGGCATGAAGTATGAATAAAAAAATCATTTTTATTAAGTGTAAATCTTTTATCAGATAAAGCGCTGAAACCTTCTCTAAAAAAAAATCAGTTAAATCCCGAACAACGCATTTGTCCCCGAGCCCGGCGCTACATAAGGAATTGCAATGAAGAATTGCGGGAAATACAGTATTCAAATTGTTTTAAGCTTTCATTGGTCGGCATAAACAGCAATCAGAAAAGGGCGCAGTGGCCCTTTAACCTAGGGGAGTATTGACTAATCAGAATAGGAGCGACAGGGAAAATTCAACCTATGGAGAAATATTGACAATCATTTTCAAAGGCGGGACAGTTCAAAATACAGAAAAAAGGGCAGAAACGGCTGATTGGTTGAAGCGGCGGGGGCTCTGTCCAGCTTACCCAATCAGAGCGCGACCCTACTTTTCTCATAGAGTTCTATGGGGAAAAGAAATTCAGAGCAAGCTCTGTGATTGGCTAAGTTAAAAGAGGCGCGATTATTTGGACCAATGGGAGCGTGAGCGACGCTCATAGGGTTTTCTAATGCAATCTGTAAATAAAACTGTACATGGCCGAAATAAATGATAATACTGCCAAAGTTGTCCGATGTGTATATAAAATGAATAATAATATGGGGGTAAAGAAAAAAAAAATTAAATCAATAAAATCCTGTTTATTTCTTTATTTTCATTACACCAAATACTATTGATCCTTGGCTAAAATATAAAGAATTAAACCTGATTTTATTGAATTAATATTTTTTTTTTTTTCCCCCCACATTATTATTCATTTTATATACCATCGGGACAAACTTTGGCAGTATTATCATTTGATTTCGGCCATGTACAGTTTTATATTCAGATTGCATTAGAAAAACCATAGGAGAGTCGTTCGCTTCCATTGGTCCAAATAACCGCGCCTCTTTTAACTTAGCCAATTAACAACAGAGCTCGCTCTGCATTTTTTTCCCATAGAACTCTATGAGAAAGTGGGCCTCACGCTTTGATTGGCTAAGCGGGATGAGCCCCCCCCGCTTCAACCAATCAGCTCTTTTTTGCCTTTTATTGTATTTTGAACGTCCCGCCTTTAAATATGATTGGCCCAATATTTCTCCATAGGTTAGAATGGTCCCTTTTCGCTCCTATTCTGATTGGTCAATTCTCCTTCATAGGTTAGAAAGGGCCCACTGTCGCTCCTATTTGATTGGCGGGGTTTATGGCAACCAATCAAAATAGCGTAAAAAATTTTTGAATTACTGTATTTCCAGAAATTTCTCTATTGCAATTTCTTATGTAGCCCCGGTCTCGGTGACAATATGCTTGTTCGGGATTTAAACTGCTTTATTTTTATAGAAGGTTTCAGCGCTTTATCTGATAATGTTTTACATTTTAATAAAAATTATTTTTTTTATTCATACTCCAAAGCCGCACGGCGATGAGCGCCCAGCTTGCATTGCACCGATCTCTCCATAGACTACATGGGAGTAGTAGCTCGCGCTCTGATTGGTGGGATAGCCCAAACCACCGCTAGCTCAGCCAATCAGCTCTTTTCTGCATTTTTACTGTATTTTTAACTGTCCGCCTTTGATTTTGATTGGTCAAAACTTCTCCCTAGGATATAATGGGTCTTTGTCGCTCCTATTCTGAATTGGTCAATTCTCCTCCATAGCTTATAATGGGGCTTTGTCGCTCCTATTCTGATTGGTCAATACTCCCCCATAGGATATAATGGGTCTTTGTCGCCTTTCCCATTCTGTTGGCTGGTTTATGCCGACCAATCAGAATAGCGTACCGAATTTGAATTACTGTATTTCCGGCAATTCTTTTATTGCAATTCCGATGTATCGTCAGTCTCGGCGACAAACGCGTTGTTCGGGATAGAATTGATTTATGTTTAAAAGAAGGTTTGAGCCTTTTTCAGAGAAATATTTTACAAATAATAAAAATTTTTTTTTTTTAATCATACTCCATGCCGCACGGCGCTGAGAGCCGAGATTTCATTGGCCCATTCCCCCATAGATACAATGGGAGAAGTAGCTGCGCTCTGGATTGGCTGGGATAGCCAAGCCCCGCTAGTTCAACCAATCAGCCTTTTCTGCATTTTTACTGTATTTTGAACTGTCCCGCCTTTGATTCTGATTGGTCAAAAAGTTCTCCCTAGGTTTTGATGGTTCACTGTCGCTCCTATTCTGAGTTGGTCGGGATAGCCAAGCCCCCGCTAGTCAGCCAATCAGCCCCTTTCCTGCATTTTTACTGTATTTTTGAACTGTCCCGCCTTTGATTCTGATTGGTCAATAGTTCTCCATAGGTTTTGATGGTTCACTGTGCTCCAAATTTTGATAGGCCGGTTTCTGCCGACAATGAGAAATTTGGCTTTCAGAATTTTTAATTACTGTATTTCCCGGCAATTTCCAATATCCTAATTCTTGAATTAGGATATTGGAAAGTGATATTTTTTTTTTTTTTATTTATTTATTTTTTTTTTGTGGTTTGAGCTCTTTTCTGAGAGTGTTTTCCACCTTTATAAAGGCAATTTTTTAATTCATACTCCGCACGGACATCTTTAATGATTTCTCGCTGTTTTCCGGCCTGTCTCGAATCGGAATACATGTGAGGCGCAGTCCCGCACAGCGCCCATGTCCCCGCACTGCGCTCATGTCCCCGCACTGTGCCCCACACACTGGCGAGGCGCAGGGAACTTTTCCCCGCATGTATGAGCGCACTCTCCCCGGACGGCGAATTTAGGCGCAGGCCGCACTGCGCCCATGTCCCCACACTGCGCCCCACACACTGGCGAGGCGCGACGGACTTTTCCCCGCATGTATGAGTGCACTACCTCGGGCGGCGAATCATAGGCGCAGCGCCGCACTGCGCCTTAGTCCCGCACGGTGACTCAAACACTGGCGAGGCGCGTTGGACTTTACATAGGATGTCTGAGCGCGCCCCATCGCCGACATAAATCAGGCGCAGATTTCGCCGGAAAACTGGCGGAAAGGTGCCCCCCGACGTGGCGAGATTCATACATGTCGGCCTTAATGTTTTCTATTTTTATTGTTTCTTGTCCTTTTCTTGTCTTTTACTTTCTTAATATCTGGACTTAAGGTTTCATATAATTTTATTAGCTTGTATACTTACAAACACAACCTGTCTGATTTGGTTACTTTATTATTGTGTATTATCACTAATTTAATAATGTTTTTTTTCTCCAATGAAATAGTTCCAAATAGTCTTTTTATCCAACATATGACGTCAGTAAAGCAATGAGAACAAAGACATAAATTTAGTCTTCCTCTCCTAGCATTTCAGATTTATGCACAGCCTCAAAACATGATGACCATTATAAATATCTTTTCATGGAACAACACTGAGGGTGTGATGCTTTGAAACAATGTAAAATAGTCAGTTTTTGACCTACATAACAGTACAAATTTGGTGTGCCCCCAAAAGAACTCAACACAATCATCAATGTCTAAACCACCAGCAAAAAAGGGTAAAATTTAGGTAAAAATGGAAAAATTGTGCCCAATTTGCCATTTTCCCTTCATGGTGTCATGTGACTTGTTAGTGTTACAAGGTCTCAGGTGTAAATGTGTATGAGTGCTGCCAGCTTTACTGCAGAGGTTAAAAGGGTGAGGGGGTGGTCAGCCTTAGAGTGCTCAGACCATACGCCATACATTGCATCACATTGGTCTGCATGGCTATCATCCCAAAAGGATGCCCCTTCTAAAGATGATGCAGAAGAAAGCCCGTAAACAGTTTGCTAAAGACAAGCAAACTAAGGATATGGATTACTGAAACCAAGTCCTTTGGTCTGATGAGATCAAGATAAACTTATATGGTTCAGATGGTGTCAAGCGTGTGTGGCAGCAACCAGGTGAGGAGTCATCATGGTGGAGGGAGTGTCCTGGTTTGCTATATGCTGACTACTTCACATTGTATCAAAGTGTCATATCTTCAGTGTTGTCCCATGAAAATATTTAATGCAATATTTACAAAAAAAAAAAAAAAAATATATATATATATCATATGTCATCATGTATTCTGTGTGGCAAATTTTGGCTCCAGTATATTTATTAGAACACAAATGGCCATCCAAGAGTAACCAGGGTAGAATTGGGGAAATACCTATGAACATGTTATAGGCTGAGTATTAAAAAAAAATATATATGAAAAATATAATATATATTTTATAAAATATATTTTATATATTATATATATATATATATATATATTATATATATATATATATATATATATTATATTAATATATTTATATATATATATATATATATATATATATATTCACCCAGTTTATCAAATCTTGGTATGTATGGCTATGCGTTTTGGAAAACTGCAAAGGTGGTTACATTTACTAACTGTTTTTTAATTTGTTTATTATTCACAATGTGACTTCTTTCAGTCTGCAACCTAGATTTTGTTCCTAATGGCATTCTCATTTTCACTCTCCCTTAAGGCTATGACTAATAGAGCACCTAGGAAACAATAGTATATTCACAGAAGCACAGAACTGATGTGACTTCTAGTACTATTGCCCTTCTTCTACAGTCAATCATTTTTTAGATGACTTGCTTTAGGCAGACTTACAGCTGTGCCATATAATTTACATATTTGTTTTCGATCTTGACTACTCTAAACTTTACTATGAGGCATAGTCAGTGACTTATCTGTATCTCCTGACTAATATGTGTAAACAACATCAGTACTGAGATATTTGAACTATTTTATTCATCTTTATATTGTTATTTTTTTATTTAGAATTTTATTAATAAGCATTTTGCTCACATGTGTTATTTGAATGCTACAAATACTTTAATCACCTCAATTACACTTAGTTGACCTACATTTATGTGACTATAAGGCCAGGGGGCGGGGGAGGGGGAGGCGGCAGCTCGCCGGCCCCATAGACATGCATTATCCACGGCGCGTATACGCCATGAATAAATAGCATGTCACTTACCTCCCCACTCGCCGTATTGTGCGAGCAGGGAGAGGAGCCATAATTCATAGTTCTCTATGAGAACTGTGGATCACCGTAATGACCGGGACATATTTCAGCCCGTAATTCGTGCAGTACGGTGCGAATTACGGACTGAAATACGTCCCAAAATAAGCCGTGTGAACATGGTCTTACAGTGGTAAATGTGGTGTAAGGTACCTGTGAATTGGTACTGTACACATAGTCACTGTGGTCTATTCTATGTGTCTCACAATTGCACCTCCCTATACTTTTATTTTGCTCTGATAAAAGAATACCTCTATAACGTGGCATATCATAGAGAATGCTAGAGTGTACCATTTTTGGATTCTACTAGGATCTGTGATGAAAAAAACTCTGGATGACATCTATGAACTGGCCTGTGCCATATTTTTGGTGTACATTACGCCAAAATTGCCATTGCACTGTTCTATAGATGCATGAACTTTTTACAGCCAAACGGCGCAATTTGTGAAACTGCCATTCTAAGTTTGGCGCTTAACTCTCAATGTACCAGTGTTGAGTGTTATGCGCCCAAAAAGTTTGGCGCATAACACTTTCATTCATACTGTCGTATTATACACTCCTCTATATCTATTTGGAACTGGTTTGTAGGTGCCATGTTACATAGATGTCACCCTCTGTATTTAACCATGTAAAATTGAGCCTATACAAATCTAAATAAATAACAATTAGGCCAACCAAAGGTTAAGACACCACAGAAGCCTTCGTATACCAGGCTCTCCCTAGTCCATATAGTATATCACTCGAAAAAACAAACCGCAGATGAAAGTGCAAGATAATTTATATAGAATCTTTCAGTCTTTTAGTTGCATGTTATCTTCAACTTTAACTTATTATTTGCAACAGTTTATACAAGCAAGTTCAAGAAGTCTGTAGTGGCAAATTCCTCTGTAAGTCAAGGTTACTCACAGTCCAATTATTCCCACAGATAACCGATATAGATGTTACAGGGCTGTCGGCATGATCACTGTTCACTGAACAGTAGTGTGGATGTTTCAGAAGCGATCGCCTCCTTCCTCGTGCACGAGGAATAACTGCACTGTGTGTAACCCCAATTTACTGAGGAATTTGATGCTACAGACTTCTTGAACCTGCTTGTATAAACTGTTGCAAATAATAAGTTGAAAATGACATGTAACTAAAAGGCTGAAATATTTTATAAAGTATCTTGCACTTTTACTAAAGTTGAGCCTACACAAATCTGTAAATGTGACATCCAATGCATGAGCCTGATAAAATAACTTATTGAAATATGCATTAAAAGGGACAAGTATGAACCTGGCACTGACGCACTAGTTCTACCTCTGCTTCTAATACTAAGTTCACACGGCGTAATTGTGGGGCATACAGTATGCCCCGCAATTACGCCGGGTGTTCGGGAGTCATGCTTATGCAGTGATGTGGTGGGGTAAAGTGGAGGGGGAGGGGGGTGTGGCAGGCATCCTGCAGGCCCTATATATATTCATTACTCGCACTGTCATGTCATTTATCTCCTCGCGCGTAAAATACGATTGTATTGTACGAGTGGGAGAGGAGGCGTAACCCATATGAGAAATGTGGATTACCGTAATTTCAGCACACATCTTGCTCGTATTAGAGCACAAATACGACCCGAAATGTGCGCCGAAATTTGACTGTGTGAACATGCCCTAATAGTGTATGATCCGGAAGAATGTATGAAAGTGTCTCACAGCATTTTATAAATGTGTTCCATTCTACGCCAAAAGTAGTTTCAGCCATGCCACTTTGAAACTGGTATGGATTGCTATGACAGTTTTGTGCCAAACTTTGGCAGGGCTACAGGGCTACAACAGTTTGTCTCAAAGCACACCAAAATAATGGTGATGTCGCATTCAAACATGTTGCTAATTAACTTAATTCCTGATATGCAAAAAAATAAAGCCTAAACAAAATGTGAATATAGCCTGAACAGTAGATATTCTTCTATTTTTATGTTTACTGTTTTGTGATTCAAACACCTGACAAAAACTTAGTTCTGCATATGTTACTTTTATTAGTATTTATAGTGATAGTCCCTAGCACATTTTTTTAAATCTATTAATATAAAACTATTAGACAAATATAGTTGACATTTTTAAAAATAACCTACTACATGTGAAACATTTTAAATCAACTGGAAAAGATGACCTAAATCTACTAATTTTATTTTTTCCTTCTTAGTGTTATAATTGTCTAAGCTGATATTTATATTATTTTCATTTCTGACACATTTTAATTGGTTTAGCACATATGAATACTTTTGTGCGAATAATCAAACTTCTCAGAATATTTCTATGTCTCTGAAATGGCTTGTTAATTTTGAATTAATGATACACATTCTGTTCTATCCACCTTAATGAATAATATCAGCCTTTTATCTTCTCTTAGAAAAAAGCTGCACATGTGCATCAAGCAATCTCGTATTGTAATAAATTTGAAAAAATGACTAGAATTTGTAATGGAAAACATGTTAATATTTAAAATTACTCGATACTGACCTAGAATGAATTAGTGGTTTATGTGTACAGTAGATGTCAATTTACAGTGTAGAAAGTTATTTTAATCTTGGACCAGTTATGTCTGTAATAGGTTTTTAAAAATTGATAGTAACGAAAAAGCTGTTTAAATATACAAACTTTATAATAATAAGAAAAAATAGTAATCACAGACAAAGTCCCTTTACCTATTTTTAACATACAGTTGAAATCAGAAGTTTACATACACTATATAAAAGTCACATGCATGTTTTTCTCACTATCTGACATTAAATCAGAATAATCCTTACCCATTTTAGGTCAATTAGGATTATCAAAATTTTTGTATTTGCCAAACGCCAGAATAATGATAGACTGTTTAAGGCATTTTTATTACTTTCTGCAAAGTCAAAACTTTAAATACACTAGGATTAAAATGATAATAAACAATTTGGGACAACCCATATGATGATGTCATGTCTTTGGAAGCTTCTGATAGGTTCATTGGCAACATCTGAGTTAATTAGAGACACACATATGAATGTATTTTAAAAGCATACCAGAAACGTACTACTTCTGTGTATAACATCATGGGAAAGAAAAGAGCCAAGAAATCAGCAAGAGACATGTGGACTTGCACAAAACTGAATCATCCTTTGGTGCAATTTCCAGATACCTGAATGTGCCTCATTCCTCATTTTTTGGAGTTATATCCTGTGGTTTAACAAAACGAAAATTTAACTGTTTGGCCATAATGACCACCGTTACATTTGGAGGAAAAAGGGAGAAGCTTGGAAGCCTAAGAACACTATCCTAACTGTGAAACACGGGGGTGGCAGCATCATGTTGTGGGGTAGTTTTGCTGTAGGAGGGACTGGTGCACTTTAAAAATAGATGACATCATGACGAAAGAAGTTAACCTGGCAATACTGTAGCAACATCTCAAGGCATCAGCCAGGAAGTTAAAGCTTGGACGGAAATGGGTCTTTCAAGTGGACAATGAACTGAAACATACTGCCAAACAGGTTACAAAGTGGTTTAAGAATAACCAATTGAGTATTTTGGAGTGGCCATTATAAAGCCCTGATCTTGATTCTATTGAAAATGTATGGGCAAAGCTCAAAAGGCAGGTGTGAGCAAGGAGACCTATAAACATGGTTCAGTTACACCAGTTCTGTCAGGAGGAATGGGTAAAAATTCCTACCAGTTATGAGAAGCTTGTGGAAGGATAACCAAAACATTTGACTCAAGTCATACAGTTTAAGGGCAATGCTACCAAATACTAATGAAATGTATGTAAACTTTTGACTTTGCAGAAAATGTATCTCATTATTCTGGCATTTAGCAAATATAAATAATTTTGGTAATCTTAATTGACCTAAAACGGGTAAGGTTTATTCTGATTTCATGTAAGATAGTGAGAAAAACATGCATAGGTGTCTTAAACTTCTGTTTTCAATTGTATGTGGCATTGTAAAGGAATCGAAGTTAAACAGGAGTTGTCCGAAATAAAAAAAATCAATAAAAAATAGCTTCTAATTGTACAAAACTAAAAAAAGTACTAACGTTTTGAATCCACTACTGACCTAACGCTGAAGCTCCAGCAGTTACTCTAGTGTGTGTTTACATCCTGTCAGTGCACTACTGCTGCAGCTGATCGGTGGCAACAGCAATCATGTGTCATTCCATTGAACTCGCCATTCCCATCATGACCAGTGGTAACTACTGCGGTCATTAATTGGTTGTAGTGATCATGTGTCAACCAGATGTAAAAATAAGTTAGAGTGACTGCCAGCGCTTCAACTCTGGATTAGCAGTGAATTGAGAAAATTACCATTTTCAGTTTTTATTTCACAACTTTTTTTTTTATTTTTCCATCAACCTAGCTGTATTAGATTTTTTTTTTTTTTTTTCCAGGAAAAGTTGTATTTGTAAATAATAATATTTAATGTACCACATAATATACACGGGAACTGAAAAAAATTATTTGTGGTGTGTGACTGAAAAAAAGGAATTGAACTAAATTTGGGGAGTTATATATACAAAGTTTACTTTATGGTATAAATGACATAACATCTTTTTTCTGCACTTCAGTATGATTCTTGTTTCCAATTTAAAAAGGTTTTCATTAAGGCACATTGTTAAATAAGGAGAACAATCAACAATGTTACATAGTGTTCAATCAAATGAAAACATACAGTCATGAACAAATAGCATCACAATCAGAAATAAACAACATTTCTGGAATACATAGAAAACATTAACTAGTAGAGGCATATGGACCTGCCAAAGAATTTGAAATCAATTGAGTCATATGTTAACGAAGATAAATCGCAGCAGTATGCTTGTGATACCAAATGTATATAGTTTAACATTGTCTTCTTAGCATAGAATTTCTATTTTATTTATTTGTTGGAGCTGAGTTGACTTTTTAAAAAAAAATTTGTGGGATGAGGCGTCATTTTTATTAATACGGATTTGTGGCACATGCAATTTTCTAATCAGTTTTTAATTTCATTTGTTTCAAAGCAAGATGACCAAAATGAAACTAAAAATATTTAAAAAAAAATAAAAAAAAAAAATAAAACACAATTCTGGCATTGTGTATTTTATTAAGTGATGACCATGAGGGAAAAATAACAGGATTTGTATTGTTTATTTTTATAATGATAAATAGGGAAATGTTTTTGTTTTAATTGTTAATATATTTTGTATTACTTTTTTTTATTCTAATTTTTATCCCCCTATACGACTTGGACACAAAGGTCACTTGATAGTTTGTACTAGAAATTGCAGTATTCATGTACTGCAGTCTATGGTTATTTTAGTGATCATCTGTTACATCATGCCTCTGGCTGGGTTTGGCAGAATCACAGTAATGACAGATCGGGTGGACTTTATTTTAGGTCTCCAGCTTCTATAGCAACCTAATGGCAGGTTCCAGCTGTAAACAATAGCTGGCACCTGCTTGACGAGCCCACTCTATACAAACTTAACATCACAATGACTTACATCAGTTTAAATTAAGTGGCCATCCGGAAATTAATTTTTAAAGAATATATATTTTTTTTATTTTCCATGTTACCTTCTATTTGAGCAAAAATCTTGAAATCTTTCAGTTGTATATTGGAACAATAGGCCTAATAATAAGCTAATACTTCATATTCAGTATTGATCTCTTTTCAACAGTCTCCTTATCATCATCACTGGCAGTAATACACCAAAAGGGGACAGCAATATGTAGATTACACAGTTGCATATAATTGACAATAGATGATGGTCGCATCTCATCCTCTCTTTGTCCATGTATACTGACTTCTCCCCCCAACAGTGCATGGCTACAAAACTCAAATAAGTCAATGGGTCAGCCTCTGTTTGATGGATCTTATGGTCCATGCAGCTTTTATAAAAAATACCTCTAAACTTTCTTGCTTAAGTTTTCTTATTTTGGCTGCTCTTCACAGGCTTCTACTTTCTGTGCAGGTTGTGGGTGGTCCTACAGCAGTGAATATCAGAGCCTGTTAGAGGGTGCCTAATTAATTTTAACAGCAGGACAGAAGGCTACAGACCTCTAAAGGGTGAACATTTGTTAATAAGAAACATAACCAAGCTTCTGTGTTGTTGATACGACTCAGCAGGCAGCAATGTTACTATCCCAGCCACTGCTGCCCGGACAATGGAAAGGTGTTAGTAACCAGAGGAGCTTGTGTACAGAAGTAGGGGATAACAACTGCTCTCATTCTGAAATAAAGCAAAATCAGAACAGAGGTAATATTTTTTATTTAGATTTGTCTACATGCTTAATGCTATTCAATGTGGTGAGAATATCTCTCTAAAGATGGGATGATTGTCCACATAATCATATTTAGAAAATAAAATAAAAAGTCTACAATCAATAAGTAAAACAAATAAGTAAGGAATATGTATCAGTATCTGGTCTTACATCATAAATGGAATATATTACGTATATATATATTTTAATATTGGTTAAATAACATGCCACTGTTTAGAGGAAGCCTGGCACTCATTAGCAATGTCCTGTTAAAGACTTTAGCAAGGAGAGCAAAAGGGGACCTGGGTACTGTTCCGACTACACCAGATAATCATAGGCAGACATTTTTTATATTGCTTTATAGCACCAGAAAAATACCCATAATTGGATAAGCTATTTAATGAATTTATGATAACATCCGTGGGATCTAGGTCTAGGAAAAAGTTAATGACGGGGTACATACCATATTTCTAGTGTTTTAGACCACAGAAGGGGTAAATGATAAGATCTATGGTGGCTAAAGACAAAGAAGGAGGTGTTGTCATCATCCCTAGTGGTGTAGGGCAGAACAGGTGGTTAATATCAGGCTCCCTGGTAGTCTGGAAAAGGGAAAGGATTTGTCTTCAGCATGGCCTAGAGATGAGAATTGAGATATTACCAGCAATTTTGGTGAGCTGCAGCATCCTTTGTGCTCTAGGTATATCAAAGATGGAAAAACTGTACTTGAACATCCCCACAGGATTCCCTATCATCAGGAAAAAGCTTCAATATTTTTCTTGATGTTTTAGAGGGATTAGGGTATCTGTAAGGAGGATACTTTCCCTGAGTAGACAGAAAATTTAGGCTATTCTTTATATCACTAAAGAATTTATTAAACAGAGCACCAAACATGTTTTTTTTTCCTATTGAATTATTTACTGTATGTTTTCATCTTTGTAGTTGTGCCAAAGCTTGCTTTTTATGGAACCAACTATATTTTTCAACAGCAACATTTTGCAGTATGTATACTCAATTACTTTTTTATATTTTAAGAGAAATGCAAGAAAGAAAGAACATCACTTTTTTATTACTTTCTTATTACTGTTTAATGTGCAGAAAAAATAAGATGCTAAACTCTGTGGGTATGAACACATATAAAGATACCATATGGAGTTTTCTCCATTTTAGTACTTTTTCTTGGAACATGTATTGACTATTTTTATACTTTTTAAGAGAAGAAACAGGAAATCCAACATGATTTTTATTATTGATCTATTATTTTTATATTATTATTTTTTATTATTTATCATTACAGTGGGGAAAAATTTATTTAGTCAGCCACCAATTGTGCAAGTTCTCCCACTTAAAAAGATGAGAGAGGCTTGTAACTGACATCATAAGTAGACCTCAACTATGAGAGACAAAATGAGAAAATAAATCCCGAAAATCACATTGTCTGATTTGGAAATAATTTTTTTTTGCAAATTATGGTGGAAAGTAAGTTTTTGGTCAATATACCAAAAGTTCCATCACTCAGTAAATTGACTTATATGACCTTTGTGGCAATGACAGAGTAAACGTTTCTGTCAGTCTTCACAAGGGGGCATACACTGTTACTTGTATGTGTTGGCCCACATTCCCCATGCAGAACTCTCTAGATCAGGGATGTATTTGTGGGGCTGTCCGTCATACATAACTTTTCAACTCTCTCCAAAGTTTTCCATGGGCTGAGATCGTAGCAGGATAGGCCACTCCAGGATCCTGAAATTCTTCTTACCTAAGACCACTCATTCATTTTCCCTGGCAGTGTGCTTGGGATCATTGTCATGCTGAAAGACCAAGCCACATTTCATCTTTAATGGAAGGAGGTTTTAACTCAAAATCTCACGATACATGGCCCAATTCATTTTTTCATGTACACGGATCAGTCATCCTGGTTCCTTTGGAGAGAACAGTTCCCAAATTCATGATGTTACTCCACCACCATGCTTGACAGCTAGAGTATTTGTTCTCTTTGGATGCAACTCAGCATTCTCTCTCCTTCAAACACGAAAAGTTGTATTTCTACAAAAGTTCTACTTTGTTTTCATCTGACCATATGAAATTCTCCCAGTACTCTTTCTGGATCATCCAAATACGCTCTCTAGCAAACTTCAGATGGGGCCCGGACAACCCCCGGCACACGTGTACTCACAAACATCGCGAGCACATACAAGCCAAGGGCACCCACACCACCTCATGGCTAATCCTCACAACCAAACCCAAGTCCCACCCCCTCTCCCACGGTACTGCGCTCGATCCGGCGTACATCTTCTCCCTCACTCCTATCTCAACACAAATCTGAGGCGCGATCTCTCCAACACGGCCTGTCTCAGCAGGATCACCAATCACTATTTCCCTTGTGTGGTTGTGGGATTATTGCTCACCGTTCTTGTGATCATTTTGACTCCAGGGTGTGAGATTTTGTGTTGCGCCCCAGATTGAGGGAAATTATACGTAGTCTTGTATGCCTTCCATTTTCAAATTATTGCTTTCCCATCTCCAACAGTTGATATTCTTCACACCCAAGCTGCTTGCCTATTGCAGATTCACTTGAATCAAATGTCCTATACAGAATCTGGCTCCCAGCTTTGGTATATAAATTCCAACATGTATTAAATCAAATTCAAAACCAAAAGATTTCCTACAGACAGACCCATAAAGATGTTGTGACACTTCTGGGCTCCAACGTTTCACAACCCTGTCAGTGGTTTCTTCCATCATGGCCCATACCACACACACACACGCGCCGACCTGAGGTCTACTCTGACTCTACTCAAACAAATCTACAAAACCTTAAATCCCAATCATCTTTTAGTACACTGAAATCGCTTAACATATAGATCCCAATGATCAATTACCTCTTATCAACAAACATGAGTTGAGTCATCAGGTGTTATATGTGCTAGCCTATATATTCATCAAATCAGTCTACTGCAAATATACAGTCATTTGGTATTACATGCGTTGTTTACGTTTATAAATCCTATATACGGCTGCCTAACATTGTTTAACTTTCATTCGAACGACATGCATTGCAACTTTCTGTAAAATGTTTTTCACTACGGCTTCATGATCTACCAATAGCAACTTTATATTTCTGAGGTTTGCATGTGATGTTCATCAATCTATATTCCTTACTTCCCCAATTTGATATCTAATCTGTTATTTTTCATTATACTGCAACCATGTTCACCATCTTAAATTGCTTTCTCTCTTTTCATCTTTCTTATGGTACATCCTATATATAATTTAATGCATGCTATTTATTCAATTGCATATATTGTATGGTGAGTATTACAATTCCAAAGGAGAAACTCTGTATACATTACGTTTCTCTTGGTTGACCCGTACTTAAACAAATGTTTCTTTTTTGGACATATATTTACATACTGTACATCTTGTATTCCCACATTGGAAAGAACCCTTTTCTGATAACCAAGTTTTACCTGTATTGTGTTTTATATACATACTTGGGGATATATAACTTTCTACTGTTCTATTTTTATGAGGTACACAACAAATACCCTAATTTTGGAACAATAAATCTTCCTGTGGTTTTTTTACACACTATATTATTTGCTCTATCTAGTATCCATTCCGAACACTCCCTTTCCTTGAATTTAGTTCTCATTTTGACTTTTTCATTTTCAAAATCCTGTTGTTTTGGGTACATCGTTTTCTATTCTTGCCCTTGTATTCCACCCACTGGTATGACTCTAATCACATGATGTGGGTGACAACTATTTCCAACTATTATGTGAACACGCCAACAAATTTCACTAGCATTAGGTTCTTACTTAAATAATGTAGTAACCACTTTCATTGTTCTCAATTTTTTAAAATCCCCTTTCAATTGACAATGATCTAGACAAAACCGTTATTGCATGTTCTTCTATTGTTGATAAGTCCATTTAAACATTATGAATCACAAATATTCTAAATATGACACAACACTTATTCACATCATGCCATAATAACTATGTTCGCTCAAAAGAGGGCGAAAATGTCATCCCACTCGTGCTCCCGCCAGTTGTAAGAAATACTCTCTGCCAAATGTGAAAAAATTGTGTTCTAATAAGAATGTTATGGTCATCAATAAGAAAGCTTTTAATCCTTCTTCATAATCACTGTATCACCAATAATCATCTTATTAGGTGAAATTCTGGGTCAAATTATGTGGAGTACATGAGAAGAGCCCTACCACATCACATGTGACCCATCTATCATTCTTTTGCCATGAAAAACCATTAAATATCTGGATAACAACTTTCCTGTCTTTTATATATCCTGATGTTCTTTTTACCAGTGGTTGCAATAATTTATTAACCCATATACTTAGGCATTCCGACCATTAAATTTTTTCCCTGATCATTAATGGGTACACCATACTTGGTGGAAAAATATTTTTTTTGAGTTTTAGGTACCCCATAAAAATGGCAATAACTGGGTTCTTAGGTAACAAATGTTGTTTCATTTTTACAGTTAACGCCCCTAATGCTATACCTTCCTCAAGAAGTTTTTCTAATTTTTTGGAGAATACTTCCATAGGATTTGCTATCAATTTCCTATAAGTCACCTCATCATTGGTATATTCAATACTTGTTTTTCGTATAAATCTGAGTCCATTACAACTGTATGGCCTCCTTTGTCAGAATTTTTAATTATCTCAATTATATTTACTACTCACTGATGAAGACATTATATTCTTCTTTATCGTCTTGTTAGTTTCTTTGTATTGCCCATAAACTTTTTACTTGGCTCTTTTTAGAGACACTTTTCATCACTTTTAATTCCCGTTACCATTCGTTAACTGCGAAACATATCTCATTGCTCACGGAACTCTAGATTAATATGGATAATAATATGGATTAGGTATTTCTAGACTAGCGTCATCGTGCGAAGTCTAACCCCGTCCCCTCAATAACTCTCACCTTCCTTCTCTAAATCCTGTAAAGAAAGAAAGGTTAGATTCATGCTCTCTGAAAGATCCAAATCGACAACAATATTTACAATTACCTTAGCTCTAAACTCATTCTTGACTATAATGTCTCCTATGACATTTGGTTGTCCTTCTAGACACAGCCTCTACTTTCATTATGTAAGAAAAGTCTGACTTTTAGCTGTCATAACCGGGGAAACACTTATTATATGTTCAATAATGCGTCTATATAAATAGATCAAATTCCAGATATGTAGGTACGAAATTCTTAAAAACCTTTTCCCAAAACTTACAATTGTGCTTCACTTAGGATGATGAGGGATAATCACTCTAGAACATTGTGCTCGATAACCTGATTTCTGACTTTCTTTCATTTTCATACTTATTCTTTTTCTTAGTATTGTCTCTTTTTTTTTGGTCTCCCCCCACCCCCCCCTTCCTTTTCATTTTCTTTGGAGACTTCTTTATTTTGACTTCATCCATGCTCCATTTTTGGTATAACTCCTGGTTTGAGGTACTTCACTACAGAAACTATCCGCATCTGTTTTAACTAAGTAGCCGTCGTTCACGGTACGCTTATTTGGGCGCACGAATTGGCGCCGTACTACTCGTCACGGATTGCGCTGCAGTTACGCGCCAATCCATACCTGTCCATTACGGTAACACTGCTCTCATTAGAGAACAGTGGAAATTCCGTCACTCCACCCCGCTCGTCGAATCCGCCAGGCGGGTGAGAAACTGAGTGCACATATTTACGAGCCGCGTTACTCACCGTAAACAATGCATTGTCTAGGGGCCGGGAGCGGCGCCCACCCGCCCGGCGCACTGGCCCCCTGCCCCCCCGTCCCCGGCCCCGTATTCACTGCCAGGATTATTAAGATCAATACGGGGCGTCACAAATCCGGTCTGGAATAAGCCTGTGAAACACGGCCTAACGTGTCCAAATCTTGTAAAATACTTAACCCTTTCGTAATTATCTCTTTTGTTCTTCCTTTGCATTTTTAATATAGATCTTAGTATCTTTTCACTTTTAGGCTTGAACCAGGTGTATACCCTATTATTTTCATAATCCTGTTTCGGTACCGTATGTATTTTTTTTCTCATTGTCTATACTAATAATCTCCTCCAATTTATTGATATTAATATTAGTTTGTTCACTTAGTTTATTATACTCTTCACTCTCTTCATATTCCTTAATTCTATTTTTTTATTCTCCTATATCTTGTTGCTTTTGTTGTAACTTTGTTGTTTCATATCGCATTACTAATTTCATTAAAGACAGAGAACAATCTGTTAAGATGCCATTCCATTCACACAAGAAGTCCTCCATATAATGAAATGATGGTATTTTTTTCAACTGTATTCCCCTGGGTACAATAGATGCGCGCTTGTATCTACATATTCTCACTTCCCAAAGAATTGTGATCCCATCAAATCTTCAGTTCTTTTGTTTGGAGTTTCTCTTCAGTCTTATTCTAGAACACCCCCTGTTGTATAGTCTAATCTACACACCACCTCGCGTCTGAGCTGGGAATAGCTTATTCTGCAAACACTTGGGCCGAATTTGCATTTCTATCCATATTAACTTATGCACCAAAAACGTACTACATGGTAATACTCCAGATGTAACAAAATTAACTATACTTAAGAGATTATATGATGGAATTATTTAGCTGGATGTCTTTATTTATTAATTATTTACACCGTTGGCTCTGGATGGCTTGCGATGGATATAAATACAATCCGTTAGGTGAGGTTGAGCGGGTTTGCGCTATACACTACAGAACGTCAAGCCACCATAACCTCTTCTCCCATATTCGCTCCATGGTAGATAAGTGTACCACAATGAGTTCATTAGACATATCAAAAATAATATGAAAAGATACACTGTTCCACTCACGCGGGCTTTCATGCACTGTAAATGATGCAATGCGAGTCCTGAGCCGCTCACCGTTAGGGATTGTAACAAACTCCCTGTTTCGAGTAGTTTGACTGATGGAAGCCTGACTTTACATTTACAGATTCCCTCTCTCCAAGTTTCTCGTCTACTCACCACCGGGTTTTAGTAGGCGTGTTTCTGATGCTCATTGCAGCCGACCCTAGACATTGGTGTCTCTTATCTCACAACCACACCCTTCCATGCACAATGCAAATAGCTATACCTGCGCTCGAGAGCCACTGCCTGCAAAGAGCTAACTGTATAAACTATGAAGTAAAGATTTCCATAATGATACATCTGGGCTGCCAGCATAAGTTATAAGACATTCCATCTTACGATTCAATATAATCCAAACATAAATCATACCAAAAACAGATGCTGTGCACTGCGGGCTACGCGTTACTCCAACTATACATGCGGCAATTCTTCGCACAGCTGCCCCATTCCCCACTACCACACCCAGAACGGTGAATCACTTAAAACACAAATCATAAAGAAACACAATCATATACTGAAAAGCGTACAGCATACTGAAATCATCTTAACATATAGATCCAATGAACATTACCTTTTCACTAAAAATATTATCATCATATATCTAGTATATATACATCAAATCATATGTTTGGATGTTTGGATCTTATGTTTGGATATATTTAATAAAGCTGGAATTTTTTACCATCATATATCTAGTATATATAAAAATCTAAATCATTATGTAGTGGATGTTAATTGGGATCTTATGATTTGAGTATATTTTCTAAAGCTAGGAAAAAAAAAATTTTTATATAAATTCCATGAAGGCCAGAACAGTCTGTTAGATCAATCTAGCACCAGCCTGCAGCAAGGCTAACAAAACTTTTTGTTTCTGGTGCGTCCTTTGACAGCTCGCTGGTCTCACTTTGTGGAGGTTTGGAGTGTGGACTGTTTTAAGGTTGTGGCGGACAAGTGTATTTTATACTGATAACAGTTCAAACAGGTGCCAATACTAACCATGGTCTATGAGTGGAAGGTACAAGGTGCCTCTTAAACAAGGCGAGTTATAGGTACCTGGCTTGTTATAGTAATGTGAACAAATACTTATTTCTTTTCACACCCTCAATTTTGCAAATATCCAAATTCCTTTCCAAATTTTCAGGATTTTGTTTCTCTCATTTTGCGTCTCTCATAGTTGAGGGTCTACCTAGTGTATTCCCAATTACAGACTGCTGCTTATCCTTTTTAAGTGGGAGAACTTGCACAATTGGTGGCTGATTAAATACTTTTTCTCCCCACTGTATGTATTATTTTGTATGTGTTTTGTTAGTGCCATATCAATTATAAGTTAACTTTATTCTATGGGTTTTTATATCTTTGACAGCACCAAATAGGTATTTTTATGGATAACTTATTTTCAAAAAATAATATGCTTAAAGCACACCCAGAGTCTGTTATTAGGCCCCAGCTTCTATGGAATCCCAGCCAGGTTCAGAGGTGTCTTTAATCCAAACCATTACAGCAGCCCCTTGCTGTCAATCATAATTGGGCTCCTATTACTGATTTCAGAAAACTTTGAGAGAAGTGTGCTGCTGTGTAATTACAACAACACAGTTGTGTATTCCTGCTTGCACTGTTCTTTTCCACTTATTCTATTCTAAGCTGTCCAATTTACACACACACCTTACAGACACTTGTTTGATATCCCCAAGATAAACAGTTTATCTCTTACTATCCTGATGAAAACTATTAATCACTGCCCTTTAGAATTCTTTCTCACACACCCCCCCCCCCCAAGAACTCTTCTTCGCCATTAAAAACCTTCCAGGTGGGAAAAGGTCAGGACTTGATGAGTTTCTCCGAATTGTTTTGAAGTTTTCTTGAAGCCTTGAAAGCTCAAAGCTTCTAATTCTTTTTCTAATGATGCCCCATTCACCTCACTGTCCACGCTGGCTCCTTCGCAATCCTCCAAAAGCTAAAGTTCAAAAAAGCACCCTGACAAACTTAGTAAGTTAACGACTCAATCTCATTATTGGATGTTGATATCAAAGTATACACCAAACTCTTAGCAAATAGGTTGAAACCTCTCTTACCGAGTCTAATTTTGCAAATGATCTGCTGGTATATATTTCAGATCCACTCATATCTGTGCCCTCTTTCATTTCGAAATTGGATCAGTTTGGATTACGGTCTAACTTTAAAATTAACACAATTAAATCTGAAGCTCTTAACATTGGCCTCCCTCTTGAAGTTTATACCCAATTATAAGATAATCAACTATTTGTTTGGCCTAAGAAGGGTATAACATACTTTGGAATTAAAAAGAAATTAGCTCCAGACCTATGAAAACTCTTTTCATCAAATTTCTAACCATTAGTAAAAATAATCTCACAAGATATTGATTTATGGAATAAAGTTTTCTTGGTTTATGAGGGGTTAATATTCTTTAGATGGCAATTCTACCTCCCTATTATATCTTATACAGACCATTCCCTTACCCTTTTTTTTGTTCCAGAAAGAGAGTTTGTAGCACAGCCAAACAGCATTGGGGGAAAGGTTTAAAACAGATTAATTTAGAGCGTAGTGTAACGAGTCTGCGGAGATGTGTTTTTCTATATAATTGTGTCTTCTTTTATTTTAAGTGTTGAGACTTAAGATTGAGAGACTTTAAGATTGGGGAGTATAGAGAGACAGTTATTGTATTGCTTATATTATAATTGTTATTCAAATATCTTTTGGTAAACATCCCCATGAGTCCATGTTTTGACAATGCTTCCAGTGCACACCATGCCAATTGTAATGCCATCCATGACAACTATTTCGAGGGGTCATACTGCTGTGCAAGATGTGTGCACACTGCAACACATTAGAAGCCTGTACTCCTGTACTCTAAATGAGCAAGAGGCAACACAGAAATACATTGCCAACTAGGAAGCGAGTTAGCTGCCCACTTAGCCAGCTCACAATCGACAGGTGTCGATTGCTCGGGGAGGGCGGCAGCAATGGAGGTGCAGGGGGCCTTAGGCAGCCTAGCTGGGTAACAGATTTAGACAAAAAGGGTAAGGAAGAGTGTCAGGGAGCTAGTCCTGATCGGTACACGCCCAACAAATTTGCAAGATTGGCAGATGAGGATGATATCAGTCAGAAATAAAAGCATTGCTCGCAGCAAAGACACTGGCCCACTGTTTGCTCCAGTACGATGGGGAATAGGAGTGAAGTCTTCTACGACAGGTGCTAGTGAGTTGGGGACTCCATTATTCGGGGTAACAGGACAGGGGCAATCAGCCACAAAGACCGGGATCGTCGAACAGTATGGTTGTTTACCACCATGGGCCCGAGTTCAAAATATCGCGGATCGGGGTTGACAGATTGCTTGCTGTTGGGGCTGGTGAAAATCCAGCTGCATGGTGCCATTGCACAATGACAAAGTAACGTAGGTTAGGTGGAGTGTCCTTAACAAATGAATTTCAGGGACTAGGCCAAAAGCTCATTTTCAGAAATATATGACCTTTTCCAGGTCCACGATGCCACACTCAGAGAGGCAGCGGGAGATTAGAGAGGTGAATAAGTGGGCTGTTAAAAATTTGTAGGAAAGAGGATTTGGGTTTTTGAGGAACTGGAGCTGACTTCTGTCCTTGTGCTAACAACTCTATGCTAGGGATGGCTGCACCTAAATGGGGAGTGTGCAGCTGTATGTGGGGGACAAAATGGCTAGAACTGAGTAATAATTTAAAACTAGGGCCTGTGGGGCAGGAAACTACCCATATATCATGCAAGATAGTGAAGAAATAGAGCGCTGGAGAATTAGGAATACAAACAGGGGGTGCCGCTGGAGGAGGTGGTGTAGCAATAGTTAAACAAGCGATCAGGGGGAGAAAGAATAAAAACGGAAAAGATCTCTAAATTGCATGCTGACCAATGCCTGGAGTCGACCAACCAAAATAAATGAACTAGAATTACTAATAGCTGTCGAAGAAAACTATGAACATAGTGGGATAACCGGAGACATTGCTGAAATGAGAGCTACTACGGGGGTCGGTTTAACTTACAGGGGTTACAGTTTATACTTAGAAGGGATCGAAAAGACCAAAGGGGGAGGTGTCTGTCTTTCATTAAAATGCCTGTCTGAAGCCAACACTGTGGGAAGATTAGGTACGAGGAAATGAAACAAGTGATCATGAGGGGTAAATATACAATGGGGTAACAATAGCAATATATTAATAATACGGGTCTGCTATAGGACCCCCAAATAACCAGAACCCATAGAGATATGCTCCTCAGGGCAAATAGATGAGGCAGCTAATCAGAATGAGGTTGTTTATTAAAATGGCGCGACTTTAACTATCCATACATCAAATTAGGAATCTGAAACCTTACGCTCCATAAAGGAACAGTTTTTTGATCAATAATAATGATAATTACCTTGCCAAATGGGGCAGTAGCCGACTAGAGGAAAGGCCCTTCTAGACTTAATATTGACTTAATAGACCTTAAAGAAGTAACAAAGGTTCCAGTTGATGGGCACCAAGGAAAAGTGACCATCATACTAATAAATTTTTCCGTTTATCTTCAATAAGAGTTTTTTTGTCAAGGCGCCACAAAAACACAGAATTTTAGGAAGGCTAATTTTATTCTGCTTAGGGAGGCCCCTAAACCAATTGATGGGAGCAATGTGTTTAAAATATGGCATAACAAAAGATAAATAGGGATATTTTTAAAACATCCTGGGGCAACCAGTAACTCAGGAGTGGATCCGGCTGGCCCAAAGCAAGTGATGATAGCTAACTACCCAGGAACGGAATCGAAGTAGCCCCGCGGTTATTTTCACAAGAGCCCGCCGCAAAGCGGTATGGACTTGCTGCGTCGTGAGCTACCATGTCGCGTACCAGGACCAGACGTGACTGGCTTGTTATGGCGGCCGGGGTACAGCGTGGTAACAAAGAACGAAATCCAGAGGCGTAGTCGAGGACAGGCAGAAGGTCAGTGGCAGGCGGCAGAGGTTCGTGGTTCAGAAAGGCAGGCATACGGTCAGGGTAGGGCGGCAAACAGGCAGGTCAGGAAACGTAAGAGGCGGACTGTACACGGTAATCACCCGGGACAGAACAGCAATACACACTAGACGTCAAGGAAGCACACCAAAAAAACTGGCAGGATTGCTGGGGCGTTGATTACCTTAATAGGGACAAGCTGGACCTGTCAATAACCAATTAACGCGCGCTGGCCCTTTAAATCCAGTCCAGCCTTCGCTGCGGTGGTCGCCTTAAGCAACAGGTGCAATGTGTGTCGGTCGGCTGTCAGGCCAGACAGAGCGGGGACTGGTGAGTACCGGGTTTCCAGCCCCGAAGCAGAAGGACCACGGCTGCGGGCAGCTGCGGCACCCGCGCCGGACCCCATAAGCGAAGGGGGACGGCCGCGTCGAGCCGCGGCGCCGGGCGCCGTGACACTACCTCTGTGAGAGGTACAAACCTTATGGTAATAAAATAATTAGAAACAGGAAAAACCCAATGTGGATCCACAGAGATGTAAAAGCGGCAATAAATAACAAAAATAAAGTCGTTTCCCCCTAATAAAAAAGGAGGGTAGTGAAGAAGCCGCTAAGAAGCTATAGGGAAAAAAATAAAGTGTGTAAAATAAAGATAAAAGGAATCAAAAGCTGGTAGACGGAAAGACATATGCTATAGAAAGCAAAAACTAACCCCAAAATATTTTTTAACTATATACATAGTAAAAAGGTTAAAACAGAAAATATCGCCTTAGAAAAATACTGAGTGGAGAGACAGTATAGGGCGACGAGAAAAAAAGCCAAACCTATTATAACACTTTTTTCTCTACTGAATTCTACCAGGAGGAACTGACCTTCCTGTTTTGATACCGGAGGTATGAGGTAAACTCCAACATAAGATGTATTCTTGTTTAACCCAAGAAGTGCAGCTATCCATCTAAAGAGATTAAAAATAAGAGCAAATCCCCATGTCCTGATGCATACACCCAAGTGTCCTAAGTGAGTTTAAGTGATGTCATAGAATAGGCCCCTATTCTTATTATTTATGGACTGTCCTAATAACGTGGTATGTCCCCACAAGGATTGGTGCATAGCAAATGTAGTGCCAATATCAAAAATGGGTCAAAAAGTGACCAGAAAACTAATAGGCCAGTAAGTTTAACCTCAGTTGTAGTAAAATGTATGACGGTTTTCTCAGAGATGCTATCCCTGGAGTATCCTCACTGAAAATAAATGTTAAAGCCGTTCCAGCATGGTTTTATGAATGATCGGGTCCTGTCAGACCAACGTAATCAGCTTCTATGAGGAAGTCAGCGTTGATGCACAGGAGTCATAATATCAACGATTTTATCTAAAGAATTTGATTAACTGTGCCACATAAAAGGTTGGTAAATAAAATGAAAAGCTTATGACTTGGTGAAAATGTGTGCAAGAGGGTGCAAGTGGTTAACAACTGTTTCATTGATATGAAAAACAAATCGGGTGGTAATTAATTGAGTACATACTCAGACTTGGCGATCCCTTTACAATTGGGGTACCACAGTGCTCAGTATTGTCCCTATCCTCCTTTAACATTTTCATTAATATCTTACACAGGATTACACAGTAGACTGATCGTTCTCTGCATACCATACTAAGCTCTCTGTAAAAGTAATCAACACAATAGGAGGATAAATGTGTTTATTACAAAGGGGATTCTGATATTTGAAGGCCTGGGCATAGACATGTGGCAGATGCGGATTAATCACAGATAAATGCAATGTTATGCACATGGGAGAAATATCCATTACATGAACTACATGTTAAATGCAAAAAGGCTGGGACAAAAGTGACATGGAGACTGACTTGTGCCACCTGGTTGACAGTAAACTTAATGTGCTAGTAGCCAGTGTCAGGCAGCACTGCCAAGGCAAATAGGATTATGGGTGTATTAAAAGGAGCATAGATGCACATGATAACAACCATTATTCTCCCATTATACAAGTCAAAGGTTAACCACACATGTAATATTGTGTACAGTTTGGGCACCATGCACAGGAAAGACATATGTAGAGCTTGAAAAGGTACCAAGGCGGGCAACACAAATAAAAAAGGACTGGTGGACTACCATACCCAGAAAGATTATCAAGATTAGGTTATTTAGTTTTAGCATAAAAGGCGCTTCGGGGGGCAATAATAAAATATGTTTAAATACGTTTAAAGGTCAATATAGTGATCTCTCTCAAGAATTTATCTTTAAACCCAGATGCTGTATCTAGAACTAGGGGCATCCTCAACGTCTTGAGAACGAAAATTTCTACATAAACATAAAAAGGGGATTCTTTACTGTTAAGCATGAGACTATGGAATTCTTCTGCCAGAGGAACTTGTCATGGTGAACTCCATAACAGAGTCAAAAAGGGTTTGGATGCATTTTTGAGAGCGTAATAATATAACAAGTTAAGAAACTAGGGATTCTGAAGGCGGGGTCATTGATCCAGGGATTTTACCGATTGCCCGATTGGATACAGAAAATAAAATTTTTCCCTAAAATTGAGGAAAATTGGCTTCTACCTCCTTGGGGTTTTTTGCCTTCCTCTGGATCAACACCTTAGCACAACAGGCTGAAGTGGGTGGACGTCTTGTCTTTTTTCGGCCTTACAAATTATGAAACTATGAAACTATAATTCCCTCTCCATTTTGGAAATGTGTACAGTGGCTCTTTATTTATCTTTTCAATGGGATGCCCTAGAATTTCATGCTCCACCCTTAGCTATGCCTTTTGAAATCTCCACCAAAACATGCTATTTCCTCTTTGTATAGAGAACTTTCCTCTTCTTATTCTTCCCCATTGCCTCCATATTGCAAGACATGGGGAGAATAATAGTCCAAGTGCTTCCATCTCACTCATAAAGTGGTAACTGCTGCTAAATCTCAAGAGAGAAGTTTCAAAATTCTCTGGTGCTGGTATAGAGTTCTCCTTGATCTACACAATTGGTACCCCTCAGTATTGGATGTCTGCTGGTGTTGGGGGAGAGCAGAAGCCAACGTGACCCATATCTGGTGGGATTATACATCTCTTAGAAGTTTTTGGGATGCAGTCTATTAAGTTGTCCAGGAATTTATGGAGGTATTAATCTCTAAGACACCAGAGGCAGCCTTACTGTCTCTGCTTGGCTTGACGATACTGACATACAAAAAAATCCTTATTACATCAAATTATACAAACAGCTTAAACTGTAATTCCAAGACATTGGATATCTCCAGACCCTCCCACAATTGAAGAGCGGTTAGGGAGATTTCACATATCTATCACAAGGAAAAACGTTTAGGCTAAACCTCTGATCAAGCCCATCGCTGAAATAAAACCTGGTTCTAATGATTAAATTTGCCAACTCTGTGGGTATTCAGGAGTGCTTTTTGTGTTCATCCATTTTAAGTTACTCATTTAATATCTTGCAAATTGTTAGATATTTATCTAACGCTATATTTATTTGCCTTGTCTGCCTCTGTATATCCCTTCTCGTTTCCTCCCTTCCACCCCCATTTTCCACCTTTTTTGTTATTATTAACTTTTAAAATTGTTTTCTATTGATTTAGTTTATTTTAGTTCATTTTATGTTTAAATTTCGGAAATTTTACCATCATTTATATTTTTTCTTTGGACCCAAAAGGTCCGTTATTGATAACATGTTCTCAAGCAATGTGATTTTCATCTCTTTTTATTGAATGTTCAATGTAAACTGTTTGTTATTTCTAATAAACTTTTTTTATTGGAAAAAGTGATGTCTGGCTATAAATAAATATTTACTGGGAGTGACTTCTGCCAATAGTGCTGCTGCTAAGCAGTGACTGATGGGATGACAACACTTATATTTATTTTTTCCTGAAAGGGTTAACATGGAAAAAATTATAATGTTTTATTATTGTAAGATCATCTAAAGTCTAATTTGCAGGTTAAGACATCAGACGGACAACTAAGTTCTACAGATACTGTATAGTTTTATCCTTATTTAAGAAATGCTTTTATAATTATTAGTTTCTTTCAGATGTCTAAAACCTGTATTTTAAAATTTGGTAAATTTACAGATACAATATTTTAGTAATACAATTTTTAGACACTTCTTGGAAGTACAGAAGTGTTAGTAAACAGTTATTTGTACAGTCCTGTCCAATTTACGCAGTTTATTTGGTTTGATGAAACAAGACTGCATTCTCTATGACAAATTGTCACTTTTAATAGATATTACAGGGAGTAAAATAAGTGGAAGGCATTGTGTCATTTTTCATTACATAACCTAAAATAAAATACTGCCTACTTAATTGTGTCATTGTTAGTCTAAGCTTTAGAAAGAAAATACCACAACTGAAGGAAAATACACTGACATTGTAAGATCATGAAATTCTTTTCAAATATAGAATAGAATTTTAGAAGTGATAACACTACTAAGCTGTAATGGGATATGTTAGTTTTAGACTTGATCTTGCTCGGATCTCCCTTATAGCAGAATGGAGAGTTTTGCAAAAACACAACCACCTCCCCATCCTGAGATTAAACTTTTGGAGAACCATTCCTGAGATAGATCTACCTCTAGGACCCACACCCACTACACTTTGATGAAATATCCTATTGATATGCCATCAATGTGCAAGATGGGAATATTCTTCAATATTCCCAAATGCCTAGGTGTGCATGAGGCCAGAAAGTGTGTTATTATTACTACAGCCTTAACTATCCACACATTTAAGGCACATTTCTGTGTTTTTTCAGCTGCTGATTTGTAATTCTGACCAAAACCCAATTTAAATAACCCTTAGCTTGCAAAATGTCATTCTGAATACATTTTCTATAAACCTGTATAAATATGAAATATGCAAAGGATAAATATTGTATGCATTTCTATGATCATATCAAGGATTTAATATATAAAGTTTGCTTCAAATTCAATGTTTATAGCACACTCACAACCATACACAAATCTGCCAGGCAGCAAAACCAAAGCTGACATTTCATATCAATAAGTTTAGATTGGTAATTTGTATGCAATAGGCTCTCAGATGCAAGAAAGAATTTTTGAAAAATACATTGTATCTTTGACATAATGCACAACTATACATATTTCAATGACTTCATTTTCAATAGTGGATTTTCAACAGAAGTAAGCTTGAAAAACAAAAACTTGCTGAACAGCCCCAGTATAATGGCACATACTATAGCCATATATCAAACTATGGGCAGTGTGAGAAGGTGGTAGGGGGAATAGTGAACGGTAGATATATTTCCCCAAGAGTACTCTCCTATGCTGCCTTAGGCGGTACCTGGGCAGATGCGTGTCACCGAGGGGAAGCCGACAGTCTGGTGTGTCAGTAGCACTATGCTACTGACGTGTTTAATATACGCGGTTCCAATCCGCTTGTGTCCGGGTCGGCTTTTCTGGAGTGGTCAAAGAGCTGGGTGGGTGGCCACTCCCATGCCCCAGGTGAGGCTGGTCTCAGGCCTATAAAGCCTGAACCTACATGCCTGTGTGGGTGCTGGTGTCACGCTGTGGAAACAAACCTTGCTGTGAGTAACAGACGCTGTCTGCTTTTCAGTATAGTGAGGGAAAATACTATTTGTAGCCAGTGCTCAGCCGAGCAGGCGTTTATTTCTGTTTAGCCTGAAGTTAAGGCTTGTTTTTGTTTTCTGTTAAGTTCTGCTGAATAAACCCAGGCAGCGCCTGGAACTTGAACTGATTTCCGTGTCCCTGCTTCTGTCTGTGGAAGCCCTGTATACCTACCTGACGCTAAACCTCCACATATAGTGCTTCGGATGCGGGCAATCAGACATTAAAGAGACATATGCGTGTTTTGCTTCAGCCGTTGCTAGGGGCAACGACTCGTGGAAACTGGCTGAATAAGGCTGAAATCCTATGTCCTGGATAAAAGCTGCCACTACACAGCCACCAGACACGGCCAAGATGGACAAACTTGTAAAGCAACTCATCCAGGCCAACAGCAGTCTCCAGCTGATGACAGCGAATCAGCAGAAAGTGCTTGAGGAGGCCATGCGTGCCCATGCAGAAACCAACGCACTGCTAATAGAGGCCAATCGACTCGCCTTGCAGGAACAGCAGCACATTAACCGCCAGCTGCAGGAGCGGTACAGCCGTGGCACAAAAGGGTGCAGAGGTCGTCAATTCGCGTCCCACCCCCTGTTGCCATACAAAAGGGCCCCTGCAGAAGAGACGCTCACGGATGACGTCAAGACCTACCCTCGCCTCTTTGAAAGGGTGGCAGGTGAGAGCACCACCAGTGGGCACCTTTTTTGACTGGGAACCCCAAAAAGGGATACTTTACCTCAGCGGCAGAAAATGCCTGGGGCTATCCAAAGTTGAAGGGGGGATTCGACTCGCTTAGGGGTGAACGTCCTGCGGGCCCCCGGGTGCCTAAATGGACCCCTTTTTTTGAGGACCTACCCGCTCGCTCCCAAATGTAACCGGTACCTGGTAAAAAGTGGGTTTCAAGCCGGGGAATCTAGCCTTCGCAGATGGTTAGAAGGGGGTCCTGGATAATTTTTTCCACTGTTGCCCCCGAGATCCCCCTGGGTAGGACAAGGGGACCCCCCCAAAAATGCTGGACCCGTTTAAACCCCGTCGAGAGGTACAAGGCCCAGGACACTGCAAAACCGACCCAAATGGACCCTAAACCCCGCTAACAGCAAGTGGGAAAAGGAATGACGGTAAGACTGTTTTTTTCAAAGGGGGGTAAAGAGTGTCCCAAAGGGAGGTGGCCCAAGGGGGTTCTGGGGGAGAGGAAGAGCCCCAAAAAGGACGGGCCTGCACAAGGCCGGTTCCCAAAGGTGACCGGGCCCGGGGGTCAATTTGGGGGTGTCGGGCCCCGGCCATATGGCCGCAAACTGTCCCCTCACTGTAGGTATATGGAAGTGCTCAGCTAGGCGAGGTCATTGTTTGCACGGCCTATAGCTTGCAAAAACTGTCCAGAAACGATCAGCAGCGGGTTCCTTAAAGATAACACTATCCGGAAAATGCCTACTGGACTCGGGATTTTGGGTCACACTATGCACGCCAGCCGGTTGACCTACCTCTTCAAGGAAACAGGGTTAAGGGGTCTTTATAAATGGGGCCCAAAAGTACCCCCCCCCGCCCCCCGTAAAAATTGGAGACTTTTGGGGTTGCCTCAATGGGGTGGGCTTGGTGAGGCCCTAATGCACACCGGATTCTGGGGAGAGCTTCCCCCTATTTGGGATTTGGGCGTAAGAAAGTCATGTACTGCAAAGAAATATATTTTTAATGCTGGTCCTTTTAAAACTCTGAACCATTTACACCAAGCTACAGTTAAACAGTAGGGGTACCCGGGAAGTAATGAAAATTTTCCCCTAGCGGTACTTACAGGTGAGATGAGGCCCAGGGGGAGGGGGCAGCTATGTCTGACCTGGGGGTTTTACTAGAAAAATTTCGGGACTTGCCAGCTCTGAGACCCCCTTGGCAAAGCCGGGAAAAAATTAAAGGTTGTGAATGGGGAGCCGCAATACCCCGGGGCGAAAAGGTGTTCCCCCACCGGGCAGTCAATAAGAGCTGCGTACCAGGTCACAGAGCAGGGGGTAGGTGGTTGGAAAACAGCTGGTGGTGCCTCAGCCATAAGGGGAAGGGTCTTGGCCCTACGCACGCATGTTCTCAAGGTCACTAGGTAGCGAGAAAACCACAAACGTATTTCCAAGGTTTTTCTGGCCAGGGGTACAGGGGGAGGAAAAAACGGTACTGCGAATCCTCCCCAAGTGTAAACTTACAGCTCCTATGCCCCTTACAGGAGTCCCTTGGTGCCGCACCTATAATCGAATTTCCCCCTTTGAAAGGATTGCAATGGATCTAGTAAGCCCATTAGTAAAATCTGCCAGAGGCCCCTCAGTATATATTGGTTAGTAACATGCCAAACCTACCTGAGGCGTTTCCTTGCGAAATAACCCCCCCAAAAGTATTCGAAGGAGCTTTTTAATGTTTCTGGCAGGTTCCCCCCGAAAGGGGCCCAAAAGAAAAACGCTTTTTCTCACCAGACGGGGCTGTTCCAGTACGTCTGTTTACCTTTCGGGTTCATGGGGGCCCGCAAACCCTTTTAAAGACTAATGGGTGATCAAAAAAACCCCATCTCAATGGTTCGGGATACTTGGATGATATCATTATCCTTCTGAAGATTGGGGTAGCCCCCACCCAAAGGACAGGCAGTCGGGGTTCCAAAGGCGGGCTTACGAAAAAACCCAAAAAAATGCGCCCTTGGGGTTTAGGAACCCGGCGTGGGGGACAAATTAGCGGGGTACATAAAAAACCCCAATTAATAAAATTGAAGCAAACAAAGGCTGGCCCAAACCCCCAACAAAAAGGCAAGTGAGAGTTTTTTTAGGTATTGGGGGTATTATCGGCCGTTTATTAAAAATTTTGATATGCACACCAAACAGATTTGACTAGGGAAAACAAGTCTGTTATGGTCAAATTGGGAAACCCCGAGGCGGAAAAAAGGGAAATTCAAGAGTTGAAACAGGCCCGGACATCCGGTGTTGGGCAAAAGAATTTAAGAGGACTTCATGGTACAGACGGATCCCTCTGATGTTTGGGCTGGGAGCATTCTTTCCCAAGAAGTTGGGGAGAGGACATTCCGTCATATATTGAACAGGGGAAACTCACACCAGCGGAGAAAAATTATAGTATGTTTAGCGGAGTGTTTTGGCCCTCAAATGGCCCTTGAAGCCCTGAGTTATTATCTTCTAGGTCGCCGCTTCAATTAATTCTGATCTTCTCCGCTAACATGGAAGTCTCAGGCAAAGGAGAGAAACGTGAGGGTCACAAGGTGGTTCCTTACTCTGCAAAATTTTAAGTTTACAGTGGAACACAGATCGGGTAAACTTCAGGGCAATGCTGATGCTCTGTCCAGAATGCATTGTATGGTGGCCAACTTTGTCCGACCCCACAGGTTCGAACAGAAGGGGAGGGTATGTGAGAAGGTGGTAGGGGGAATAGTGGACGGTAGATATATTTCCCCAAGAGTACTCTCCTATGCTGCCTTAGGCGGTACCAGGGCAGATGCGTGTCACCGAGGGGAAGCCGACAGTCTTGTGCGTCAGTAGCACTATGCTACTGACGTGTTTAATATACGCGGTTCCAATCCGCTTGTGTCCGGGTCGGCTTTTCTGGAGTGGTCAAAGAGCCGGGTGGGTGGCCACTCCCATGCCCCAGGTGAGGCTGGTCTCAGGCCTATAAAGCCTGAACCTACAGGCCTGTGTGGGTGCTGGTGTCACGCTGTGGAAACAAACCTTGCTGTGAGTAACAGACGCTGTCTGCTTTTCAGTATAGTGAGGGAAAATACTATGTGTAGCCAGTGCTCAGCCGAGCAGGCGTTTATTTCTGTTTAGCCTGAAGTTAAGGCTTGTTTTTGTTTTCTGTTAAGTTCTGCTGAATAAACCCAGGCAGCGCCTGGAACTTGAACTAATTTCCGTGTCCCTGTCTCTGTCTGTGGAAGCCTTGTTTGCCTACCTGACGCTAAACCTCCACAGCAGTTAAAAACAAATTGAGGTTTTTAGCCAAACGAAACATGTGCTATTAATTTATTTCATTATAGGTATCCTGTAGGCAAAAATAAAGTGCATCCTTTTGTCAAAATTCACTGCAAAACACATGTTTTCAGTGTGTGGTTATTGCTTTTGTCTATTCAGCATGTGAAATAATATTAAACCCTTAACTGAAGCGACCCAAAGGCAGTCTGTTGGTGGATTTGACTCACCTGAACTATTGACAGCATTAAATGATTTATAAACCAAATGAATCATGCATGTGCTGATGGCCATGGTAGTTACATAGATTAAAAGTTTAATTTTAACAATGCCATGATCTAAAGTGCCCTGTAAGTATTCCTTGATTGTGAAGTGTCCAAGGCTCTCTGCATTTAATGATCTACAACTCCTCCAATCTACTTTTTAGTGGTCATTCTGTAGAACACTAGAGATTTAATTGAAGAGCAGAGGGACTGTGGTGCTTTCACCTCACAGATAAGGAATGCAAAGAGGAGGACACTTAGGAGTACACAAAAGATGGATTAAAACTTCTTTTTCTCATGAATTACCATCAATATATCCATGTTTTAACTGGCTTATTAGTCCACTTAAGTAACATAAATGTTATATCTGTAGGTAGTTAGCAGTGGGAAGTACAAGAATCAATCTGATAAAGCCAAAAGGCAGTTACAATGTGATGGTGTTCAGAATATTGACTGTGGTGGCAGCTGGCTGTAAAATAGAGCCAAAAGAAACTTGGGGCAGTAAGGATGTAACTGACTTGTTGTCTTAATAGATTGTTTTCATGGACAAAAATGTATTCATTTTAGAACCAAAAGGATGATACAAGTTATAGCTATTCAATGGACATGGACATAAAGTCCATACTTTTAGCTTTCATTTGAGGGTTCCCATTAAAATTGGATGAAAGGTTAAGGAGTTTCAGGTCATTAACATGTGTCTGTTTTTAAAGGGACCAAAAGTAATTAGACAAAATAAATAAGATGTTAATTTCTAATACTTGGTTGAAAACCCTTTGTTGGCAATAGCTGCCTGAAGTCTTGTACTTATGGACATCACCAGACGCTGTGCTTCCTCACTTTTAATGATCCACTAGGCCTTTACTGCAGTAGTTTTCAGGTGCTCTTTGTTTGTAGGTCTTTCTTTCTGAAGTTTGGTCTTTAATTAGTGAAATGCAGGCTCAATTGGGTTGAGATTAGGCTTAGACTTGGCCATTTAAGAATATTCCACTTCATTGCTTTAATAAACTCCTGATTTGCTTTGGCTTTATGTTTTGGGTTATTGTCCATCTGTATTATGAAACGCCGACCAATCAGTTTGGCTGCATTTGGCTGGATTTGAGCACACAGCATATCTCTGAATACTCTCCAGGATGTAGGTGTATCAATATCCAAATCTACCTTAAAGAGAAGACTGCATGAAAGTAAATACACAGGGTTTACTGCATGGTGCAAGCCACTCATAAGCCTTAAGAATAAATTGGAGATTAGACTTTGCTAAAAAAACATCTTCAAAAAGCCAGCACAGCCTAGTAGAGCATTTTTTGGACAGATGAAGCCAAGATCAACCTCTACCAGAATAATAGAAAGAAAAAAGTATGGCGAAGGCGTGGTACAGCTCATGATCCAAAGCATACCACATCATCTGTAAAACACGGCAGGGGCAGTGTGATGGCTTTAGCATGTATCCCTGCCAGTGGCACTGGGTCACTAGTGTTTAATGATGATGGGAAATAGGACAGAAGCAGCTGGATGAATTCTGAGGTTTTCAGAGACATACTGTGTGCTCAAATCCAGCCAAATGCAGCCACACTGATTGGTTGGCAATTCATAATACAGATGGAAAATGACCCAAAACATAAAGCCAAAGCAACCCAGGAGTTTATAAAAGCAAAGAAGGGGAATATCATTGAATGGCCGATTCAGTCATTTAATCACAACACAATTTAGCATACATTTCCCTTTTTAAAGACTGAATATCAGACAGAAAGGCTCACAAACAAAGAGCAACTGAAAGCCACTGCAGAAAAGGCAGGCGGAAACACAGCATCTGGTGATGTCTATGAGTTCAATGTCAGGGCAGTCATTGCCAACAAAGTGTTTTTCAACCAAGTATTAGAAATTATCATTTTATTCACAATTATTTAATTTGTTCAATTACTTTTGGTCCTTTTAAAAACAGGGTGACCCATGTTAAGGAGCTGAAACTTCTCAACCCTTCAACCAATTTTAAAATGGATACTCTAAATGAAAGCTGAACATCTGTTCATGTCAATTATATAGCTATAACTTGAACATGTTTCAGTAAACAGGTACAAAAAACAAAATTTGTGTCAGTGTCAAAATATATATGGGTCTTACTGTAGATCTCTCCATAAATCTGTTAATACACAGTCAAGTTACATTATTATGACCACTTTCTACTTTTGACATTGGCAACGTAGCTCATGAAGTAAGTCCCATGTTGTGAGCTGGCCTTGTGGGTATATAAGGTGTGCAATAGGCTGTCTGAACACAGATTGCATAGTAAAAAGTGGGTGATTTGGGACAATTATTAGCTTTCAGGCAACGAGTGGTAGTATTTTGAAACTGCGCATTTTTGAACTGTTTGCTTACTGCTGTGGTAAAAGTGTATCATGAGTGGACAAATGGCACCATTGGCAATAAGTGACAAGGAAATTGCAGAGAACCACATGACATTGATGTGAGACATGAAAAGGTGCGACTAAAAAGGTACGCAAGAGTGGACCAACATGATATAGGGTAGCAGCTCACCACCAAAATGAACTAAGGGGTTACCATATGTGTGTCTAAAACAACAATTTGGGGATAGAAAACAGATAGATGGGCACTGCACTGCCAATGAAATTGCATAATCAGAAAAGGCTTAAATTTTCACAGCAACATTGGAATTGGATCTTGTCTTATTGGCAAAGGGTTGTCTTCTAGAATAAGTCATGTTTTCTGCTTCATATAATGGCAAGAAACATCAGAGAATAAACACCCTGTAATTATTACTGGAAGAATACAAGCTGGCAGTGGCAGAGCTATGGTCTGGGAAATGTTTTTTGTGGCATTCTCTGGAACCACTACTCCATGTGAATCCATCCTTGCAGATCATGTATATCCATAGATGCTGATTTGTCTTCTTTGGGGTGGATGAAATCTTCCAGCAAGACAATACAACATGTCACAAGGCTAGAAATCTACACAATTGGATAAAAGAGCATTACTAAGACTTCCAAGTACTAACCTGGCCTGCTAATGCCCCAGAGTTGAACCCAATTAAGCTGTGGAACCACCTTGACCACAGCATTTGTCTTTTAGAACCTCCTCCACACATTCTCCAGCAAATATGGGATGTACTGCAGTCGGCATAGCTCCCGATACCTGTGGCAACTTACCAGGGTGTTAGCATGTCTAGCTAAGAGTCTTCTCAGGAATTCTTTTATTTAGGATGTGCTTCAGAGTTGTACAGACCCTTTTCTAAGGTCAGAGTTGATGAAGGAGTGTATAGTATTATCAAGGTAAATACTGCATACCTTTTCTTAATCTGTTCTTATAGTTGCATGAGAACAGTATCCTCCTATTTAATAACTTACTAAAAGCTGACATTTTGACTATAAATTGTGTTCTGTATTATGGGGCCCTTGTGTGATTCTTTTGCATAGTTAATTTAGATTTGTAAATAACAGAACACACAATATTCATAAAGCGATACCAATGGTGGCTCACATCCAGGGGCGTCGCTAGACAGTTTAATCTGGGGCTTGTGCCATGGATAAAACTACCAGTGCCCTGAGCCGTAAATCTTGTCATACAGTTGTAAGCTAGCCCTGTGGAATACTACCAGAGAATACAGCACAGACAGTGTGATGTAATGACATCATGATGCTTGCCAGCAGATTCATAAACACAAAGTATGTGTGATGCTGTCATACTGCCTATGAGGGACAGAAGGATGAAGTTGTTCAAAAAGAGAACAGGGGGAGGCATTATTTTTATTTAATTTTTAATCAGGGTCAGTATACACCGACCAATCTACTGGGATGACCTATATCTACTATACCTACATATGGAGGGGACCTTTGTCTATCTACATACTGATGGAACCTATACCTAGCTACACACTGGGGGACCTATGCATACCTACATACATGGGAGACCTATGCCTACCTACATACTAGGGGAACTATACCTACCCACATACTGGGAGGGAACTATGCCTACTTACATACTGGAGGACTTGTACCTATCTACATACTAGGGTACCCTTACCTACCTAAATACTGGGGGGGACCTATACTTACCTACATACTCGGGGACCTATACCTACCTACTTACTATGGTGATATATGCCTACCTAAATCATAGGGAAACTATACCTACCTATAAATTGGGGGAACTATTCCTTCCTACATACTGGGGTACCTAGACTTACCTACATACTGGGGGACCTATAATTTCCTACTTACCAGGGGACCTATACCTACCTATAAACTGGGTTGACCTAAGTCTATCTACATAATGGGGTGACCTATGCCTATCTACATACTAGGGTACCTATACCTACTTACATACTTTGATGATCTATGCCAACCTACATACTGGTGCAACCTATGCCTACCTACATACTGAGAGGGATATTTACCTACCTACATACCGGGGGAACTATACCTACCTACATACTGGGAGGAACCTATGCCTACCTACATAATGGAGGACTTGTGCCTACCTACAGTATATACTGGGGTGACCTATGCCTACCTGCAAACTGGGAGATCCTTACCTAACTAAATACTGAGGGGACCTATGTTTACCTACATACTGGAAGATCTATACCTACCTACATACTCGGAGACCTATACCTAGCTACATACTGTGGTGACATATGCCTTCCTACATACTTGGGGATCTATACCTACTTATACATTGGGGGAACTATGTCTTCCTACATACTGGGTGACCTAGACCTACCTACATACCGGGGGACCTATACCTACCTATAAGCTGGGGGCCTATGTCTATCTACATAATGGGGTGGCCTATGCCTTCCTGCATACCGTGGGACCTATGCCTACCTACATAATAGGATGACCTATTCCTTCCTACATACTGAGGGACCTATGCCTACCTACATACTGGAGGCTATCTATGCCTACCTACATACCTGGGGGACCTATGCCTACATACTGGGGGGAACTATACCTACCAACCTACTGGGGGTCCTATATACCTACATACATACTGGGTTACCTATAGACCTATCTACTTATTTAGGGACCTATAGACCTGCCAACCTACTAGGGGGACCTATATGCCTGCCAACCTACTGGGCACCATATATACTTATCTACATACTGGGGGTACCTATATATCTACCTACCAATCTACTGGGGGGTCTAAAAGCTTACCTTCCTATTGTTGAACCTATATACATATTGGACCTATTTATCTACCTATTGGAGGGCCCTATATACTTATGCCTACTATCTACTTACAGGAGGGGCCCTATATACTTATGCCTACTATCTACTTACAGGAGGGGACCTATATACCTACTTACCTACTGGAAGACTATATATATATATATATTTAAATATTTTTAATTTAATATATATAAAAATTTAATATATAAATTAATATTATATATATATATATACTTACTGGGGGGCTGGCCTATATATCTGCCTGCCTACCTCTAGGAGGGCTATATTCCTGCCTGCTGAGGGGATCTATATACCCCTACCTCCCTACTGTTGGGGGTTCTATATACCTCCTTACCTATTTGGGGCGATGGGTGAAAGTGAGTTGCTATGGACTATCACCCATTTTTTCTTATATAGGCCCCCTTTAGTTAGGAAGGTATATAGCCTTCCCCAATAAATATGTAGGCATATAGGTGCTGGAAAATAAAATGTTTATGTGGTAAATTCTGCAGAGATGAGTCGTAGCCAGGAGAAGTCATCATGGTGGTCTGGGTCAGATGGGGAAGAATAAGAAAAGTAAACGATTCTCAGCAGAGAACACATCACCTGTGAGTCACTGGATATAAATGCAGTGTAATCACTTACATGTCTTCAGAGCCTGTAACATGTGATGTAGCATTTTTTCATGATCTGGCAGTATTATTTGGTCCTTAAGTAGTAATTTTATTGGATCTTGGTACTCTAGGATTATGTACATAGTTTAGTATCATCAGCAAAAATGGATATTCTACTGTGCAATCCTTGAGTAAGGTCATTAATGAAAATATTAACCCCTTCACGACCTTGGGCGTATCCATACATCCAGGTCGTTTGGGGGTTCACGCACCTGGACGTATGGATACGTCCTAAAGGATCGGCGAACTCTAAAGCAGAGTTCGCGCGATCGGGGCGGGGTGTCCCGCTGTATATTACAGCTGACATCCCGCAGCGGTCGGCCCCGACCCCGGACGCTCCGGGGGGGGGGAGGGGCGGTTTAACCCCTTAATTATCGCGACCACGGGTCACAATAACTAAGAGAGACGCAGGGGGAGATTGCTCCTCCTGCGTCTCTGTCGGCGGCAGCGGCGCACGGATCGGGCGATCCGTGCAGCTCCTGCCTTCCTACAGACAGCACGGAGGGCACAGAAGCCTTCCCGGGGTTTTCTGTGACGTCACGATGCCCGGTCCCCTGCCCTGTGGGCATGTCCCGGCATCGTGACTGACAGTTGTTTAAGGAACCAGTCATAGCAACAACTATGTACTGATTCCTATTGAATGAGAAATCTAAAGATCTCTCATTCAAATCCCCATGGGGAAATGTAAAAAAAATAACGTGAAAAAGTTTAAAAAAAAAGTAAAAAAAAAGTGAAAAAAAATTTAAAACACAAACACGAAAAATAAAATAAAATACGTACACCGCCCTTTTTCCCCTTTTAACAAACGCCAATCCCCCCCAAAAAGATCAAAAATAAATAAAGTACCCATATTTGGTTTTGCCCGTGTGTAACGACCTGCCCTATAAATCTTCATTTTAAATTTACCCCGTACGGTAAACGGCGTAAAAAAAAAAAAAAAAAACAATCACAGAATTAAGATTATTGTTCATCCCGCAGCACATAAAATGGAATAAAAAGCGATCAAAAACTCCAAAGTTGTACGAGGGCAGAAGCATGATGACTTGTGGGCGATAGGGGATGCCCGTCGCCACTGTGTGGATCCCAGGTGTTTGAGTGGTTAACACCATGCTACAACGAAGCAGCTCAACACCAAAATGAACCAGGGGTTTACCAGACGTGTGTTTACAACAACAGTTCAGTGAAACCTCTATTGTGCTCTGTTAGCAACTCTGCTAACAAAGTTGCATCTGGCATCTGTCCTTGCTGTTCCACTTCTCACAGTTAATGTTCTGGATAGATGAAGTGTCATTCCTGGTGAAGTTTTTCCTGTATAGTGTGTAATGTAAGTATTTGTAATCCATATTACACGTGCTTTGCTTTTGTAATCTATATTGTGCAAAAGTGTATGCAATATCACACTATCTTCTTTTGTAATCATTGGGTTATTATAATAAAATTAATTGCCTTCTTTAACCCCTTCAGGGCCCTGGACGTATGAGTACGTCCCAGGGTCCATAAGGGGCTTTGCAAGGGTATCGCTCCACGACCGCCTCGCACAGCCGGCGGGTGTTAAAGCGTGAACGGGCAGCATCGCCCACCCGCGCTGTATAAACCTTCAGATGCCGTGGCAAAGATGGCCGCAGCATCTGAATGAATGAAGATCGGCACAGCGCACCAATCTTCAGGGCGATCGGCATCCCCACAGAATAGCTGCAGCAATCTGACACCTAGACATGGCAGCGGGGAGCCCTGTGAACGCTCCCATCACTGCCATGTCCTGGTTTGCCCCACTTCCGGCCGCAGACAGGAAGTGGGGAAACCGCCATCTTGGTATAGTCTAATGCATTGTCTATGCAATGCAGTAGACTGTATTAACGATCGCACCACCTAGTGGTCAAGTACCCTAGGTGGACTCAATGTTACAGTAAAAAAAAAAAGAGAAAGAAATTTTTAAAGTACAAAAAAAAAAGTATTAAAAGTTCACATCACCCCCCTTTCCCAATATTTCATATAAAAACAATAAAATAATAAAAAAGTTACACATATTTGGTATCGCCGCATCCGAAAACATCCAATCTATAAAAATATAACATCATTTATCCCGTACGCTGAACACCATAGAAAAAAAAATTCCAAATGCCTAAATTGCGTTTTTTGGTCATTTTATGTCACTTAAAAATTGGAATAAAAGTGATTTTAAAAAAGTAGCATGCGGTTCAAACTGCTGGCGATAAAAAGTGCACTTCAGCCCACAAAAAATGCACCCTCACTGACATTCGTAGGTGTTAGTACAAAAAAGTTTTTGGTTGCACAAAATGGCGCCGTGGTGCAAATTTCAAAAATAGAAAAAGTTTGGCATTTTTTTACGGTACCAAACATAATGAAAAACCCTACATGTTTGGTATTTGCGGATGCATATCAACCTGTAGAATACAGATAACACATTATATTTACAGAAGATTGAACGCCGTAAAAGCAAAACACCCGCAAACATGGCAAAAATACTTTTTTTTCACAATTTGTCCCACTTGGATTTTTTTGCGGTTACCCAGTATATTATATAGTACAATGAATAACAACATTAGAACATACATCTTGTCCCGCAAAATAAAAGCCCTCATATGTCTATGTAGGTGGAAAAATAAAAAAGTTATGGTTCTGGGAAGGCGAGGAGGGAAAAATGAACGTGTCAACAAAAAAAATCGACGGGTCCTTAAGGGGCTAAAGCCGTTTCCGACCCTTTAAAATGTTTGGCAAAACACCGGTTCAAAGCTAAGCCATGAGATGATAAAACCCCATATATGTATTCATAAATACTAAATGGCACACAGTTGTACTGTTTGTATCACACTGTATATGGATACATAAATATTCCAGAGGAATAACAAAATAAATGTGTAATGCAGATTTATGAAACAAAGTTGCCTCAGAATTTCTATTTTATGAGGAGCAAACATATCACTTTAGCCCAGCAAGTTAAGTTTAAAGTGGTTCGACATCATCCAAGACTGTAAAAATAGTAAACAATGATATATTTAATAATTGGTATTTATTGGTATAACATTATTATTATTAATAGAACCAGCAAACCACATATTTCATAAACTGGTTGCTTAGGAAATATTGTATGGTATAGCATGTGCTCCATTTTTTTCTCAGGTACACTATAGTATTAGCTTCTTCACATTAAATAGAAAGCACATGCGGTTTTCTGATTGTTGTCTGTCTACTCTAGAAATGTTGTTAACCACTTAGATCAATGAACACATTGGAATGAGACCCAAGAGTGTTTTTGTTTAATATTTGATGTAACTTTGTATGTTTAGCCTATCACAAAGCCAAAAGAATGGTTTATCACTTACACTGTGCTGTGTGTTTACATCCCTGTGGGAGTATTAAATTGCAGACCCAGCAAGTATTCCATTTCAAGCACAGCAAGGAATCCAAATCCAAATTGGCCCTCATAAGGTTTTCCTTATTTTCTTCTTTTATAGATGTGATATGAGACTGCTCATTAAAGTGTCTTCTAATCAATGCTCTGTGTCATGCGCAGTACTATTATAGAAACAAATCTCACTGTGTTAAATTACTTAACAATGAGTCTTTAGTTTGCACCCAGATGAAAGTCATTAGTTTCGATTAAGAAATACAATGGAGAGGATAGAAAGTGATAATTTGTCCCAGTCACTAACTTTTACCTGTAGGCATTTCCAAAGAATCCAATTACATCCATCAACTGAAAATGTAACGATCATACAATGTTAAGGTCCTCTTAGGTGACATTTTAAAGTAATGGGAATACATAAATACATAATAGTTACTTATGCACATTTTCTATTACACAGCTCTACACTGTTAGAATCCAAAATGTAGACAATGCTTGTTAAAACTGAAAATATGTTTTGTTTTTTGTTTTTTCTGATGAGTATACATGATCTGAAGGCAAACACGTGACAATGGTGCATCCTTTTGATGAATCAGTAATGATGGTACAGTATTATATTAGCTGTAAAGGCTGAGTAAAGAAGCTTTCTGTAATTTTAGTGGCTAACACTCTTATGGAACCCTTGGTTTTAACCTTACTGAGAGCAACATCTGTAAGTTTGTATGTTCTCTGTTGGTGTGGGTTTCCTTTAGGCACAACAGTATATTCCAAAAACATACTGATAACTATATATACATATATAGAATTGATTCACATTATTATGACTACCCGGGGCTGTCTTTTCCATTTTCCAGCACAGGGGTCCCGTGCAGTCAGAGGTATGGTGATGTTAATTTGTTCTGTGTATAGCTTGTTCTGTGTGTTATTTGGTAGCTGTGTAACCATCATTTAGAGGTTCTATGCATATAAATGTGTTTGATAGCTATTTGTATGTATGTATATTTTAAATAAATATATCTTTGTAGACCCTGGCAACTCTATTGCTTTGCACCAAATAAAATAATTATTTTAGAGTGCATTTCTGCTGCTTATAGTAAACATGAAAATTCAAGGCTCTTAACACACATTGTTGATCAAAATTATGACAGTCCTTCCACCAATGGCAAAGTGGCCTCAGGACTTTCTCTAAACAAACAACCTCAGTTCTCTTGGTGCTTTTCTAGGCCGCCTGAGGTTCCAAGATATACTGTGTAATGATTAAAAGCAGCCACTGTTTTGGGGCTGGTCTGCTGCAGGAAAACTGGGCATGATTGGGTCTGCTTGAGGGTGGTTAGAGGCATGGCCTGATGTGGTGTCATATTTGGGCATGTTAGGGTTGTGTCTTGATGTAATGTCATGTGCTAGGAGAAGGGTCTGAAATGCTACTAAAATGCTGGAAGAACACAATCTTCCAACAGACAATGTGACTAGAAATATCTGACATTTGAAAGAGCATGACCAAGACCTTCAAGTACTACCCTGGCACATTAATTCATCAGAATTGATTGCAATTGAGCATCTATGGGACTACCTCTATTGTCGTGTTCACTCTATGGATTCTAACAAAATATTGCAGATGTGGGCTGCACTGCAGTCAGTATGGCTCCAGATATCTTTGACAACCTTTCAGGACTTTATTAAGTCAATCTCAGTCCATCAAGCTGCTGTCTGTTCAGCACACAGCCATTACTTTGGATATAAGCTGGTGGTTACTGTATATATGGGAACTACAACTCTCCTTTTACAAAATTGACTGTAGCACATATATAGAAAGCTGATTGTAAGATGGTGCAAAGGGACTAATAGTAATTACAGCATATGTAATGCAGAACAGGTTATGTTGGTAATATATGTAACAGGACAATGGATTCTCCAACAGTGTGTACGTAAAACATGTATGAATTTGGCTGTTCCAGTTATCTGGCATCAAAAAGCTGTAGCTCTATGAATAGTCGCACTCCAAACCGGCATGACACTTTTTAATGCGCCAAAGATTTGGGGTGTTCCGGGGACATCGCACCACATTCATAGAATTAGACACATTTATGATTCTTTGATGCCAAACCTAGGCGCATAAGAGTTAGAACAACCAGACCAAGTTAAAGGTGATGTCTGAGCCAGACTTATTGTATTGCCACTACAATGTGCCTGAATGTATGAACTGCAAAAGAACAGGTTCATACATTCTGGTGCATTCTACACTACCAAACTGTGATTTAGAACTAGTCTCTTAGCACCAACTTTCATACATGTTGCCCCTCATGTACATACATGTGAAATTATTAAATCTCTATACAATGTTCTAAATGGGTTGTCTCACTGCAAAGATTAGCTTTCAACATGTAGGAAACATTGAATCAAGACTTTTTCTAAAAACATTCCTCTTTTGATGTTATTTTGGTCAAGATATAAGAGAGATTTTATCTTCTCTGAGTACACACAGGTTTCTCTGGTTACCATCTGGCTACCTGATTAGAAAGAGAGCAGTGAGTGATGTTATCAGGATGGACTGTGGTTTGAGAACAGAGTATGTTATACCTAACAATCAAAGGAGATTAATTACTTTTGATTGTTTACTTTGAGCTCTATAGCCCTCTGCACTAAAGATTACATCTCCTGAAAACGTCAATACAATTAGAAGAGCTGGGAATACAGAGCTTATATGCTAATCACTGCTATAAAACCAGCTACAGCCTGACCAGGAAGAGTGAGTAAGTGTGATTCTGAAGCTGCATGTTGCGGCGTGAAACAGCATGATGAAACAATTCCTATACGATCATATATAAATAAATCTATTTGCAATTATGAATATTATATTATTAATAACTCACATCAAGGGGAAACATACATTGATTGCACCACAGAGCAGAGCTTTTAAACTTCTGTTCTTTCCACATTTTCTACAATTTGAATATTTTTTAAATGATATTTTGCAGTAACCAATGCTTTCACTAATATATGTACGGGAACATCCATAGTGTGCTAATAGTACAGCAGAGAGTTCAGTAACTGCATCACTTCAGTGGCAGACGGCTACACAATTATCACACAGTGGCAAAGTCATGTATGAAATACAAATGGTTTCTACTTCAATTCAATGGAAAATGCAATAGCTTTGGTGTTAAACAACATCACAAGTCACACAAGTTTAATGATGGTTTTGTTACTGTGTAGTTATTGTGTGCCTCTCTGCATCATGATTATTATCTCTGATTTTTAGGGGTCAAACCAAGTGAAAATATTTTACTATTTTCCATTAAAATGTATGTCAATTTTTAAACTTGCCATTCACTGTTATGTATAAAACTACACATTTTTGCGGCCTACGCAGAAAGGTTTACTTTTTTAAGAAACAGTTTAACTCTTTTCCAAAGGCCGTGTCTATTTTGCAGCTCATAAAAAATAACCCTTTTGAACCCTACACCACATGTATGAGCAAAAGTAATAGTTATTTTGTATTTACAATATATACAGTATCTCACAAAAGTGAGTACAAACCTCAAATTATTGTAAATATTGTATTATATCTTTTCATGGGGCAACATCGAAGATATGACATTTTGATATAATGTAAAGTAGTCAGAGCACAGCTTGTATAACAGTGTAAATTTGATGTGCCCTCAAAATAACCCAACACACAGTCATCAATGTCTAAACTGTTGACAATAAAAGTGAGCACACCCTTAAGTGAAAATGGACAAATTGTGTGCAATATAACAATATGTTTTGTGGCAACCATTATTTTCCAACACTGTCTTAACTCTCTTGGGCATAGGGTTCACTATAGCTTCACAAGTTGCCACTAGAATCCTCTTCCACTCCTCCATAACGACATCACAAAGCTGGTGGATTTTAGAGGCCTTGCACTCCTCCACCTTCCGTTTGAGGATGAACCATAGATGCTTGATAGGGTTTAGGTCTGGAAACATGCTTGGCCAGTCCAGCACTAGTGATGAGAGATTGTGTCGACAATCGTTATCGAGTCGATAGTTGATATCGGCAATTATCGTGTCGATAGCCGATGACCATTAAAGTAAATGGGAGAGGATAACAGTTTCATTCTTAAACCCAAACAGGTGAGGAGAAGCTGGAATTAACATCCACAACAGTAAACTGGATACATGCTACATATTAGGCAAGACAATTAGGCTATAAAAGTCATAGAAAAAAATTCATAGGCTAAAATAATTCATTATGTTCAATGGCTAACTGAAAACATGAGGACGGCGTCCATAGCAGGTACAGCGGTAGCAGCTGCAAAGGGGCCCCTTTCACACAAAACAAGACACCGGTATTGGAAATGGCACATGGGAACTGGCAGGAGACCCCTATCACTTTTTGCACCAACATCTCGTCACATATGTGGTGGCAGCAAGAATGTCCCAACCGGGAACGCGGAGGTTCAGCTGGCAGGGCCCTAAGGGGTGCAGTTGGTCAACGAGCCCTGTCTCAAATTCCTGCATTCTACTGTCAATTTGTGTGGGTGGAACGAAATAGCTCATTTTTGATTTGGAACGTGGATCTAGGAGGGTGGACACCCAATTATCGCTGTTCATTTTGATGGCCTTGAAGCATGGCAAATATTTTTTTTTTTCACTAAGACCTTTACTATTGTTTTCTTTTACAGCAGCATGACCCCAAAACCATCAAAGATGTCCTTAATGGACCCTCAGAATAAAAAGGGCATCAAGAAACAAGTATTTGAACCACTAGTTTAGTGAAATGGACATTGACTATTCCTGTCCTTTACTTCAGCATGACCCTCAAACCTGCTTGACCCTCATATCACAAAGTGCCGGAAGAAAGTAGTATTTGAACCACCATTTTAGTTGAACTGGACATTGACGATACCTGTGCTTTAATGCAGCATGACCCCAAAATCCACACAGATGCCCTTATGGACCCTCAGATTAAAAAGTGCCGTAAGAAAGTAGTCTTTGAACCACCATTTTAGTTTAAATGGACATTGACCATACCTTTCCTGTACCACAGCATGACCCTTAAACCTGCATGACCCACAGATTAAAAAGTGGCAGAAAAAAGTAGTCTTTGAACCACCATTTTAGTTTAACTGGAAATTGACTATACCTGTCCTGTACCACAGCATGACCCTCAAACCTGCAGGACCCTCAGATTAAAAAGGCTTCAGAGGTCCTGGACCTTTTCGACGGCGATAAGCGAGAAGCGGTGTTTCCGCTACCACCACTGATCATGGCTGGCGGAATAATCTCAGCGGACTTGTGCGACCGCCCCTCCCTTTTTGTGGCCGGACCCATACTTACACTATCCCATTGTCTTCCTCCTTGTCCACTGATGAAGCGCTCACAAGCAAATTCTGCTGAAAAGACCATGTTGGATCCGCAATGTAATCATCATCATCATCAGCAGCAACACAGGTGACTTCCTCGTCCTAACATCCTACATCCTGGAGCTGCGTTCTACAAGCCACAGGCACTGCAAGGCATTGTCGACCGCTCAGGATTTGTGCCGACTGACCAGCTTCCTTCTCCTCCTCTGATGGCATCAGCGATTGGGCGTCAAAGCAGACCAAATTATCCTCTTTGGCCTCTTGATCTTTTGAAATGCCTTCTGACCCCCACCGCATTGTGTCATCAAAGAGGCCTTCAGAAAATGGATTATCCACAGTGGTGGGTACACAAGTTGACATTTGGCCTGCCTTCACTTCAGGTTGGACGGATGCTGACGATGATGATGAAGACATTTGTGGGCATGACTAGGAGGACGAGAAGGTAAAACCGAAGGATGCAGGTTGCGTTAACCACTGAAGAACAGATTGCCGATGCTCTTCATTACTGAGATTCACAGGGAACCAACCCAGCGATGACAGGCCTAATGGTCCTGCAAATGAGGATGTGTTGGCTTGAGTGTTGTCTGCAGCAGTGAAAGGAGCACCTTCTCTCGTACCTCTAGCTCCATGTCCTCTTTGCTCGCTTACCATCTGTAGTTCGCTCCATGTTCAGAAAGATAAAAATTTAAAAGGTATAAAAGAGTTTTTCACAGTCTCTTATTGAGAAACTGTTATGCAGTGACAGCAAATCACAGGTATTCTTAAATCCCTCTAATTTCCAACGGCCAACTAGGATTAGAAACAGAATTGTTTCTATCAAATATCTGTGAAATGCAGTCTGGTGGAAGAACCGTAACACCAAATCAACAGTGTTCTTCCTTCAGTTCCTGAGATTTACAACTGCCCAGTAGGACTAGCAATTGATAGTTTTGCGCAAATAGCACACTTGTACAATAGTTTGTTGAAAACTAAGATGCATGGAGTGAAATATACAACTATTGAAAAGTTATACAGATGAGATATGGTGGTTTTACGATGCTGACAACAGAAACCAGTTACTGTAAAATATCTGTAACCAAATTTGCGGACAAATGCACTATTTATGCCAAACTGAGACGCACGAACTGCAAAAGTACTATTTAAAAGTTATATGGATTACATATGGTGGTTTTGGCACCACTGACAACAGGCGCCAGTTACTATAAAATATCTGTAACCCAATTTGCGTACAACGGGGCTATTGGCAAAAAACTGAGAAGCACAGAGTGCAATATACAACTATTGAAAAGTTAGATGGATAACATATGGCGGTTTTACAACGCTGACATGTAGCACCAATTACTTTAAAATATCTGTAACCCAATTTGCGTACAAGTGCACGATTTGTGCCAAACTGAGATGCACTGAGTGAAATAGAACTATTTAAGATTGATATGGACTTTATATGGTGGTTTTGGCACCACTGTCAACAGGCGGCAGTTGCTATAAAGTATCTGTAACCCAATTTGCATACAAGGGGGTTATTGGCAAAAAACTGGGATGCACAGACACCAATAGAAATGCAAAAAACAAAAGGGACAAATTCACCTCAGTTGGGAGATCTACTGGCAACAAGGTGTTAAAAAAAATTGCTATTTCCACGTGAGTTCAGGACAGTAGAGACTAGGCTGCACAATATACACCCTCCTTTCCACATGCCGCTGCGTGTTTCAAAAGCGCAGCTCGGCTCCGTCTTGAAAAGAATTGACATGCAATTCTTTTCAAGATGGAGCCGAGCTGCGCTTTTGAATCACGCAGCGACAATCCCTCATCTGAACGCCGCTGTGTGTTCGGCATAGACAGCAGTGATAATCTCCCGGCTAATTGTTCAGATACATCTTGGGGACCGACAGAGCGGACCCCAAGACGGATCCTAAAAACACTTGTAACACGGAGTGTAAACTCCGTGTGAACAAGCCCTAATATACTCTGCTTCAGTAGGTCACAGTACATGATGGCATTCATGGTTCCCTCAATGAGCTGTAGCTCCCCACAGCTGGTAGGACTCATGCAGCCTCAAACCATGACACTACCACCAACATTCTTGTCTGGAGGCAAGACACACTTGTCTTTGTATGCCTCACTTGGTTTCCGCCACACATGCTTGATACCATCTAAACCAAATAAGTTTATATTGATCTCATCAGACCACAGGATAGGGTTCCAGTAATCAATGTCCTTGTCTTCAGCAAACTCTTTGCGGCCTGTCTTGTGTATCATCTTTAGAAGAGGCTTCCATCTGGAACATTGGCCACGCAGACTAATGTGATGCAGCGTGTGGCATATGGTCTAAGCACTGAAAGGCTGGGCCCCCAACCTCTTAACCACCGCAGAAATGCCGGCAGTACCCGTATGTCTATTTTTAAAAGACAATTTTAAAGGAAATGTGTCATCAAAAAATGACATATTGTTTAACTCACATTTTTATGTTAAACACATTTTTTAGGAATTTTTGGTTATGTTTTTTTTTTAATTTTCCATATCACTTTCAGTATTTTTTAATTCTTAAGTCCTGCAGTTTTCACTTTGGCCACTAAGCCTAATAATCACCTGACACTTCCTGTTCTGTTTAGAGAGCTTTTCAGCAGTGTGCTCATTATCAGTAAAAGCAGGGTCAAACTGAAAGGAGCCACCATTGTGTACAGATAACAAAGAATCCACCAGTCACAAGAGGAGATAGTCACAGCTCCCTCTCTCCCCTCCCTTCCCAGTGAAAAGTCTCCTATACAAGTCTATGGGACAGAATCTGTCTTAAGAATCCTATGTGCATGAAGCTGCTGTAAAGTATCTCTCTAACTGCTGTTAAAGCAGTGCAAGCAAGAAAAGCTTCCTCATAATCATATATAGACAGCTGAATTTAAAAATCTACAATCAAGAAATAAAAACGACTGAGAGGAAAAGAATATTTATCAGGGTCTTGATTTAATAAGTAAAAAAAAAAAAAAATTGGTGACAGATTCCCTTTGAGATATAATGGTGAGCACGTGCACTTAACTTCTTTGGGCAACCATGGCTAGGCCTGTTCTGAGTGGAACCTGTCTTGTTAACCGGCAGTATGATGTTGTCCACCATTCTGCAGCTCAGTTGCAGGGTTGTGGCAATCTTCTTATAGCCTAGAATATGTTTATGTAGAGCAAAAATTGTTTTTTTTCAGATCCTCAGATATTTCTTTGCCACAAGGTGCCATGTTAAACTTCCAATAACCAATATGAGAGAGTGTGAGACCGATAACACCAATATCAACACATCTGCTCCCCATTCACACCTGAGACTATTTAACACTAACAAGTCACATGACACCATGAAGGGAAAACAAAAAAATTGTACACAATTTGTCCATTTTCACTTAGGGCTGTATTCACTTTTGTTTTGCTGGCTGTACGTTAAGTTATTTTGAGGGCACATCAAATTTACACTACTATACATGCTGAACAATGACTACTTTACATTGAATCAAAGTATCATATCTTCAGTGTTGTCCCATGAAAAGATCTAATACAATATTTACAAAAATGTGAGGTAACATGATGGAAATTAAAAAAATATATATATTTTGAGCTACACTTTTTATTCTATTTAAATGCACACAATAGTTGAATAGACCTTTTAGTATAAAATGCTGAAGCCTAGAGCTCTACAGAATTGTGCATTCCATACTCCTTTCCCAGAGTTATATAGTACAATTCAAGGACAAATTTCACTTGTCACGCAAGTTTCATGAAAGACTTTATTATTGTCAACACAACATAGATTGTTTGCCTAAATATGAGAAAATGGCCTGAGACACCAGAACATGTTCACCTTCATCCTTCAAGATTATAACTGTAGGCTTAATTTTTTTTTTTTTTTTTTTTTGTTCAAAATTGTTTTGATATTTTAACAGCTTTTTAAACTGTTTTTTAATATTATTTAATCCTTTTCACTCTTTATAAGTTTTTATATATATATGGCAAGTTTACATATACTATATAAAAGACACATATGCATGTTTTTCTCACTATCTGACATGAAATCTGATTAAACCTTACTCATTTTAGGTCATTTAGGATTACCAGAATTATTTATATTTGCCAAATGCCACAATAATGGGAGGGAAATAATTTTTAAGGCATTTTTATTACTTTTTGCAAAGTCAAAAGTTTACATACACTAGGATTACTATGTCTAAAAAACAATTTGGTTCCGCCTATAAGATGATGTCATGTCTTTGGAAGCTCTAGTTACAACATCTGAGTTAATTAGAGACACACATGTGGATGCACACCAGAAACACACTGTTTATGGGTGTAACATCATGGGAAAGTCTAAAGAAATTTAGCAAGATATCATGAAGAGAATTGTGGACCTGACAAGTCTGGGTCATCCTTGGGTAAAATTTTCCAGATCCCTTTGAGGTGCCTTTTTCTCTGTACAAACAAAACGAAGTACAAAAAAATGGGAAATCCACCATCATCCCACCAGGAAGGAATGGGTTCTATTCTAAAAGATGAACTGCTTTGGTAGACATGTCTATCAACCCAAGAATAAAAGCAAAAGCCCTTGTAAAGAGCTGGCACAACCCCCAAAAGATTGTGTCATTAGCCACAGTGAAATGAGTACGGGATTAAAGGCCACTCGCCAGGAAGAAATCCAAAAAATTTTACCCCCAAAAATTTTTGCACCTGTGACCAAAAAGGGGTTTTCCCAAAGGGAGCGCAACAGGAGGCGCTGGCCCTAGTAAATGTTATGAATCCCACCAAAATATATCGAAAAATGGTTTTTTATTGATTGATGCGCATTTTAAAAGGTTTTCATAACACATTGCTACATAGCATATTTTAATGCTTTTTTTGATACATAAATTGGAATATTTAAAAAAACAACTGCGCCTATTTTTGTGTATTTATGTATACTATTACTCCAAAAGAAACTTTAAAAAAGCCAGACAAAAGTTTTTAATTTACACAGGAAAAAAGCCCTGTTTTTTTGGAGACATGTCCTGTAGTCAATGAACAAAATTTACTTTGGCCAAAATGCCATCATTACATTTGGGGGAAAAAAGGAAACCCATCCAACGTGAAACACGGGGTGGCAAACCATTTTTGTTTTTTTTTGTTCAGAAGGTACGGGTGCCTTCCCAAAATAGAGGATTTGGGGAAAAAGAAATTATGGGCAAACAAGCAACAAAACCCAAGAAGTTAAAGCTTGGGGTGGAAAGGGGTCTTCCAAAAGTACAAGCCTGAAGCATACGCCAAACTGGTTACAAAGTGGCTTAAGGAAAAAAACCAATCATTTTTTGGAGGGCAAACAAAGCCCTTTAAAAATCCTAAAAAAAATTTATGGGCAAATCTGAAATCGGCATTGCAAGCAAGGCAATCTACAAACAAGGCTCAGTTACACCTTGTTTCTTAGGGGAATGGGCCAAAAAATTTCCCACCAAATATGGGAACTTGTGGAAGGAACCAAAACTTTGTACATTTTAAAGGAAATCTCCCAAAAAAAAATTGAAATGTATGAAAAAATTTTGACTTTTGCGAAAAAGTAAAAAAATTTGTTTAACAAATTTTCCCTTCTCATTTTTCCCTGGCTTTTGGGCAAATATAAAAAATTTTTGGGTTACCCCTCCCTTGCCCCTAAAATGGGGAAAGGTTTATTTGATTAAAGTCAGATAGTGAAAAACATTCATATTTGTTTTTTATATTATTTATGTAAATTTTCTGACCCAACTTCTGATATAATATATATATTAATAAATTTTATATATTATATAATATTTTAATATATAGTATAAAAATATAAAAAATATATATTATAAAAATTTTATTATTTAAATATATAAAAATCAAAATTAAAAATTTATAAAATCTATATAAAATATATAATAATTTTCCAATTATTTATTATTATATAAATATGTTTTTTTATATTCCATAAAAAGAAAATTTTTTAAATTGGCCCCAAAAGGATTTCCCAAATTCAAATGGATTTACAAAACGGGAAAACTTTTCCCAAGGGGTTTTTCCGGAAAAGGTTTTCAAATGATCATGTAAAGGGGAAAAAAGGTTACGGCAAAACACCATCTTTTTTTTTTTTCCCTTTTTCTTCCAAAAAGAAAGCCAGACAGGAGGGATAAAAACTTTAAAACCCGGGCCCTTTAGGGCTGTTGTGATGCGTGGCCATTGAGAAAGCATGGCTACATGAGAAACGGGACTGGGCCCAAAGGGTTGTAATTTTACCCTTCTCTCGGCTTTTTTTAAGGGGAAATACAAAAAAAATAAAGAAAGGACTGTGAGTGCCGCAAACTTTTTTCCTTCTATATGGATCATTTCAATAAACACAAGAGAGGGGAAAATTTTCCCGGGTACGAACGGAAAAGGGACTGTGGGGGTTTTGCCCAAAATTTAAAATTTTTGGGCATTTTAAGCCCGGAAACGGGTTTCCCCTTTTTAAAGGAAAATTCATTTTTTTTTTTTTTTTTTATTTTTTTGGGGAAAATTTTTCCCTTTGTTTTTGCTGTTTGTGCCCTTGTTTAGTTTATTTCACCAAACTTTCGTATCACATGTGCGGCGGGGTAGGGTTTCCCACTTGGTTTTTTAGGGGGTGTGACTCAGGTGTGATTTTAGAAATTTGGCGGGCCACGTCCCTAAGTTTTTCCGTTTGAAATTTTGGGGCCAAAAGTGAAAGGGGCCCGGTTAAACCAGGGCCCTTAAATTTTGGGCACGGTTGCAGGGGAAATTTGCACCACCCTTTACTGCGCTGCAATACGGCGGGAATTGTCCCCACCCTTTACGGTAATCCCACAGTTTCAAAATGAAACTATGGATTCCGTCTTCCCATTCCCCCTCGGCGAATGCGGGGGCCGGGGGGGAAAGGAAAATTGGGGAAACGCGCCTGGAAAAAGGGCAGGGTCTTTGGGGCCGGTGGGCAGCCCCCCCCCCATATTCAAGCTGAAATTGGGGTTTGGCGAAATCCGCCCCCGAAATTTCCGGGTTTGAATAAGCCGGGGTGCCCGGCCCTACCCCGGGAAATTTGGGGATGTCTATATATATTACCCCTTAAATTAGCCCAAAATATTGGCTTTAAACTTTAGGGGTTATCGGGTTTTGAGAGAAAAATGTTTGGGACTTACCCAAGAACACCTAATCTTTAGTTTACTTTTAATGAAAAATTACTTTTTCCATAAATTTAAAATTTAATTTCCCCCATCAATATTTTTTTCCCATTACCCCCCTATAGGCCCCCCCCTGGATGAAAACATTATTTGGTTTTCTTATTTTTTGGGGGATCATGGATATTAAAAGAAATTTATAAAGTAAGGATCTAATAAAAAAAAATTTTGGTTTCATTTATAATACATTGC